>CM019716.1:36072580-36250080 GCA_009760885.1 Achatina immaculata
ATCTCATCACTTCTGCTGTGTTAAGGCTTGCATGAAACTGTTCCAAATTCTCGGCGACCTTGCAGCGTTGGCAACCACCAAATCTCCGTACTTGAAAAGCCCCTTCGTCGCGTGAGCCCTGAGTCCCATAATTCCACTCACACGCAAGTCCGCTCGGAACATTCCGTGATCACCAGCTATTGTCCTTGCTTATGTCAGCACCATTTCCCCAAACCCTTCATTAGTCTCTACTTGCTTAACCTCCCCGTCTCTATTTAATTATTTTAGTTACCTCCCTTCCAATACAGCAAGAATAACCTTGGTTAGATTACATTTGCAGAAAATAATACGGTTTAATAAGCTATTATTACCCGTAATTTGCCCGTTGTTTAAAAAAAAATTGCTTGTTAGAAGAGCAGAGCAATTTTCGGGGCTGGCGGATCAGAGCTGGTCACGATTATATTCCACCTCTTTCGTGGTGCTCCCACGTATAAACTGATTCATTCTTTCAACCAAGAATGTGACAGCAATGATAGTTAGTCTGTCATAACGTATTCATCAAAGCCACTGACCTCGCTCTCGTCATCTTTTTTTTTTTTTCTGTCAAGGACAGCCACAATGGCAGCTGTAGTTATTCGCGGTAAAGAATCTCCATGCGTCGGGACCTCCATTACTCCTCGCGGTAGTTAAAATTATGAAAAAAATTGGTTGTCAAATATTTGACTGGGTCTAATACTTGTAGGTTCCCTCTACCTCTTCCTTCCTTCAGACCCCACCCCGCCACAGACCCCACCCCGCCACCCCCAAAGAATAAATACTAACAGAAAGTCCTCAGCTTACGTAAGCGGATCTACGCGTTATTCGAATTTTACGAAACTTACGAGTCGTATTCTTTTACATATCATCTGTCAGAAAACTCGCCTAAAATTCCATAGATTTGTTGTTTTTTTTTTTTTTTGTACACGTAGGAATTTTTCTACGTAAGTTCGGATCTACGTATATCGGAGCTACGTAATTCGGGGTGTGTCTGTATCTTATTTTTTCCAAAATACCTAAACAAAAGATGTCCGTTTTTTATGCTAAAGAAGCGAACAAAGATATTTTATATCTTCTCCGATCATTGACTGGCAACTGGCTGACGCCCCAGCATCGGACAAGACACACGTCACGTGACTAAATTAGCTGGAGAATCGAAGGCTTCCGCGCTGGATAGGGGAAAGGAACGTTTCATAATCCTGTGCTTCTTACGCTTGTAAAGACCAAAAGATAACTATAAACGATGGTGGAAGATGACCATAAACGATGGTGGAAGATGACCATAAACGATGGTGGAAGATGACCATAAACGATGGTGGAAGATGACTATAAACGATGGTGGAAGATGACCATAAACGATGGTGGAAGATGACCATAAACGATGGTGGAATATAATTGTCTCGTGCACCTCTTGTTAATCTGTTTAGTCCTTTGCATTTCTTAATTTTGTGTCCTTTGTTACTTTACCTTACATTACTTTGCTTTACATTACTTTATTTTATCCTGTCTCTTGTACTGTAAAGTGCCCAGGGGAGATGCACTTGGTGTTTTCGGACCAAATGGGTGGTCACAGTGACTGTCATGCCAGTGTCTATCAGCAACGATATATCCATCTCTTCCAGGGTCTTCCGCTTGATCTGTGTCCTTTGTTTAAAGGTATAACACTATAAGATGTCTAGAGTATATAGTGTCGAGGCGGTAGCATGAAGGCGAATGCTTAGAATAGGCGGAATTATGAAGGTTATGGGTGGAGTTCTAAATGACATTAGCCAAGGTATAGACGATATGAATAACATGCACCAAGTTCTGAATGACATTCGGGGGGAAGGGGGGGGGGGGTTGTCCTGGATCTCTGAAATCAATTTTAGAAACTGTCAAACTCCCTCTCTCTCTCCTCCTTCTCTATTAATTAGTAATTTCCGCCCCCACCCCTCTCCACATCTCAGAAGCCCCCACCCCCGGACTCTCCCTTAAAGCAAGGAAAAACCTTCGGCCCCGAGAACAATGCACCGGCTGGGCCCCCTTCTCATAGGATCATGGCGGAAGAAGAAAGATTAAAACTTGCTCACACATTACTAAACAGTTCACGAACCCTCTTCCTGCTAAAGTATTTATTAACATCTCATCTCTTCAGGGGTCTGTGCGGTGAATATGGGAAGCGTTAACTCAAAATCTTGCAGTAGAGAACCACTCGAGCACTTGTCTAATTTGATCTCAGCATCTACACCATAAACATACGTCTAGTTATTTAACATCATCATCATCATCATCATTGCCTTTCACACTCTTGAGAACATACGCCACGGATAAAGGCTCTCCTGTCATCCCTGTTCTTATTCTTTCTATTCATAGTATGCGGCCCCAGCCATTTCCATCTTCCTTAGTGATGTCCTCAATATCCATTCATTTAGTTATTTCCTCATTTGTCATGCCCTCTTCCCAGTGTATTCTTAACACTTTCCCGAGGCATGTTCCTTTAGTTTCTCTCAGTCTGCTTTTCCCTATAGATTTCTAGAAAGTACGTAATTTAGCTTTCTATATAGCCAGTGTTACAGAAGTGATAAACGGAGATAGAAAAAGAGACAGACCAAGAGGCAGACCAAGAGGCACCAAGAGGCAGACCAAGAGGCACCAAGAGGCAGACCAAGAGGCACCAAGAGGCAGACCAAGAGGCACCAAGAGGCAGACCAAGAGGCACCAAGAGGCAGACCAAGAGGCACCAAGAGGCAGACCAAGAGGCACCAAGAGGCAGACCAAGAGGCACCAAGAGGCAACGGTGGCGTGACAAACCGAAAGAATAGCTACGCGCCTCGGAGTGGACAATTGTCAGGAGAAGACTAAGAACAGAGAGGAGTGGACAATTGGCAGGAGAAGACTAAGAACAGAGAGGAATGGAGAGAAGTCTTGTCTGCAGCAATGAGCGGCAATGGGTCGGAAAGCTGAACGAATGAATATATCCAATGCTATTTATTTATTTATTTGGTATTTATATATAAATGTAAAAACGTGATATTTAAATGTTAATTTTGTATAAAGTGTGTAGCTATGACTGAGAAGGGAGTGGAACTTGGTGGGGAGGGATTATGATTAGGGAAGAGGAAAATGTTAGGTGTAGCTGAATAACGTGCGGAAGCCCCATGTGCCCTGGGCACTTAAGGTTCAGATAGATAGAGAGAAAGAGAGAGAGAGAGAGAGAGAGAGAGAGAGACTGCCTTGACTTGGGCACCTGAAAGAACAAGAAGGAGGGGCAGGTCATTGGCACAATACAGGAAGAACAAAAAGAGGAGGGAAAGACATGGTTTGAGGTATCCCGACTTGCTCAAGACATGATTGGCTGGAGAACCTTTGTTGATGTCTTCTGCTCCACTGGGAGTACAGAGAACTGAGAGTGATAGGAACAAGTTAAAAAAAATTATGCCAAACACCGTCAGAAACACGATCCTAATGGCAGACATAATAATGCAAAATTAATCACAGTAACGTAGACGTCTTTATATGAGACGACATTAAAATATTTCGCGAACATAATGCTAATAATATAATAAGTTAACACAGCAAGTCATGCACTGAGAGCTTAAAGATATAAATATATACGGAAAATTCCAAGCGGAAATTTATGTTTAGAACACACGTGAGTTTCCTGGAAAACTGCCAGAAAGAAAACAAAATAAAACGAAGTTATCAAGTCTTCGGGAACTTCTAAACTTGAAAAACAAATTAAATATAGGTATCAACGTATCACTTTGGATAAATCACTTTAAACTCAAGCTTTAGCACAACAAGCCAGATCTGGAATATTTGCGATATAAACTTACCAGAACTTCCTCTAAACGTACTCCATTTTCCAGTAAAAACCAGAGAGCATAGATGGCTTTTAATGGAAGGTAAACCTGCTATGTCAACTGCACTTAATAAAAGTGCAAAAACAAGTAGGGTTTCCCAAAGTAATGACATCTATCACGCACTGATTTAATTTCCCATCTCTCAGCAAAACAGTGCTTAGAAAAAACAGCACTGAGACAAAATGATAAAACAACTGGTACAGAATGCGCGAATACTGGATGGGATATCTTTGCGTGCTAGCTTGAAATACAGCCTTGAGAACTTCCGCTTACCTCGGCAACAAGATGTCCATGTGTCGAGAGGATTACGGCTTTGCAAAATAATGGACATCACGGAAAAGGGCAGGGTAAAGGCAACTCTGAAGCCCTGCGGCGTCATAAGGCCCTATCAACGGTGATAACACTTCGCCCCAGAAGATTAGGATGATTTTGGGACATACCGGAAGAGTAGATGACAGCTGCATCTCAAAGAAAATATACGGTGAACTTTGTGGATGGATGAAGGCTACAGAGTAGTCCAGAAGTGGGATACTAGAAAATCCAGAAGGCATCTAGAGAAAGTGATGTGATCTAACTGAGAAAGTGATGTGATCTAACTGAGAAAGTGATCTAATCTAACTGAGAAAGTGATCTGATCTAACTAAGAAAGTGATCTGATCTAACTGAGAAAGTGATCTGATCTAACTGAGAAAGCGATCTGATCTAACTGAGAAAGTGATCTGATCTAACTGAGAAAGTGATCTGATCTAACTGAGAAAGCGAATTGATCTAACTGTATATTTGTAATATCGAAAATAGGTGACAGTTTCAAGAAGTGGAAACGTAAACAGGAAAGGAACCAAAGGTTTTCCACCTCAGTCACCACAGGAGGTAGCAAAGTGATGATGATGATGATGATGATGATAATGAATCTTCACGGATTCGTCAAACGTTTCACATTGAAATTGAGAATTAATATAAAGGAGAAAGCACATATGATTTGCGGGAAGTTGAATGATGTGGGTCGACATATGGATTATGTAGACGAGTTATGAATGATGTGGACAAAGTTATGAATTATGTCCATGGAGTTATGAATGATATGGTCCGGGGTATTGATGATGTAGGAGTAATTATGAATGATGTGTGCAGATTTATGTATGATGTATGAACTGAGTTACGGATGATACAGGCGGATTAATGATATAAAAATTGTGTGGAGCTCTGTTAAAAGAGTTCGCGAACTCCCGTCGCACTAAAACATTTAAATAATTCATCTCTTAAAAGCTGTGTGCAACATTCGAAATGCGAATGTCATTGATCAATTTGATTTGCTCTATTCCCTCTCATACAGGGCAGTCACTTCTCTCATCAAGCTGAACCTAACTGTACTTCAAAGAACGCCCAGAAGAACTGAAAAAAGAACACCTGCACAACATCTAGTTCTAACTTACCTGTATAAGTATTAAGATACAGGTCATAACAATCTGGGACTTGGGACTAATGAAAGGTGGCCGCTTGGCAGAGCGCCGGGCGCTTTCGAATATTCTGGATATCCGGTTTGTCTTTATGAGTAATGATGAGTAGACCACGCTAAACCCAAACCCAACCCCGAACCTCTGGATACAGCACATGGCAGTTGAGGGAGGGGCTATGAGGATGAATGTCATGAAATAACAGAAGACGCAGCCGCTGAGCAACATGTAGGAGAGCTCCCGCCCCGACGCCATCACCACCGGCGTGCTGTTGAACATGATGAAGAGAGTGATAACAAAGCAGGTGCATATTATGCCAACTGTGGCCAGTGCCATGGGGATGACGGCGTGGATGCTCGACCAGGTCATGTACTGGACCTCTAGGGCGTAACAACCAGTTTTATTCGGGTAGGGCCATAGTCCATCGCCGCATGACTCGCAGGTCTTCTCGTCCTTGATGTACTCCCAAACGCTGCACCGTGTACAAATCCAGCAACACTGCTCGCCTCTTTGCATATTTTTAATCTCTCCTTCCTTGCAAGGGTTGCTGCATCGAGACCTGGGAACTTCCTTCGTGTCTCCCGCCCAGATTATCTCTGTATGATTGACAGACAGCCCGCTGTTCCACGTGCCAATCACACGGTACTCGTAATCTCTCGTTGCACGATTTCGTTGGTAGTTCATGACCATGTACCTCCCAGGGGCGTCGCCTTTATCGTCGAATCTCACCCGTACCCCGTATCCATCTGAAAATAAAAGAAGTAATCAAAAGTTAGGGCCGCCCAATAATTGCTCAAACATTTTAAATCTAAAAGAAATGAGACATTTACAGCTGCTTCTTACACTACAAATGTTTCTGTCTTAATTACTGTTTCTTTTACTGTTGTTACTGTTGTTGTTACTGATGTTGCGTTTCTTTGTTGCTGGTGCTGCAGTAAAGATAATGTAACTACCGTTAATGTAACTGTAACTGTAACAGAAAAGGGCATAGCTCTGTTTGCTGGTCCCGGGGAGTGGCTTCATTGTACCCCTGGGATCCGGCGGCCTTGTTTACAGTTTAATTAAGCGTATGAGATATCCCTTCCGTGTTGGGATAGTGGCACTCCATAGTGACTTACTTCGAGGCCCGAAATGGCTTTCCATGGCCCACGAACCCTCCTCCTCAGACATATGCCGTCCATCTCACCTGATATATGGTCTGATTCCTCTCTAGTTGTGATCTTTCCCGTTACTATATGACTTTGTGTTACACAACTGATACATCACTGTCTTTTGATAATATAACATACTGGAAGGGGGGATTTAGAGAGAGAGAGAGAGAGAGAGAGAGAAAGAGAGGGTAAAGGATGGAGGAAGAAAGAGAAGAGAAGGAATTAATGTAATGCTGAATCACAAATATAAGTTTTGAAGCGATTATCCCTCATGTCGTATAGACAAACTGACGCCCATAAATCATGATAAGGTGACATTTGTACTTGTTCTGTCTCTCGAAAACTACAGTCAAAATGTTTTCTGTACCTGATGCGGCAAAGATGTTGAAATAATGGGAATGGATGACAGCGTCTTGCATGTACTTGGAACACAGATAAAATGCAAGGAAAAGCTGCAGTGCTTTCTAGTGGACACCACCGCCATGGATCCCATAGCCATCCTTGACTGTGCTGAGTCTATCACCTATTTCACAGAGCGATGGGACAGGGTCTTGACCAACTATAGTTCGCTGACTCTGACAAGCATGTCCCCACTTTATCACTGCTATCTTTCATCTTTTTTTTCTCGAGTAAGTTCCTACAAACTGACCTTCGCTGCAGACATAAGCTTCTAGTGCCTGACATGAACCAGATAAGAACGCCTGTCTTATGTTGGTATTCTGTGTCAAGTGTATAATAAATGATGTCATTACGTACTTCTACTCACTTAATCCTGATTTGTCAATCATATACATCAACCTGACTACAGAAAACTGTCAGTAAATGTCCTACGCAATCTTTTCACTCTTCTGGAAGCCGGATTGTCTGAAGACAGTCAAAATGGCTTGGACATGTCTGTGAGAGAAGACACAAGTTAGTGAACCTTGTAATGACTGGAAAACTTAAAGGGAATAGAAGAAGAGGGAGGCCAAGAGAAGAAAATATCTCAGCGGCCTGACTAATTCTGGCTGAGGGTGTCTGAGTGGCGAAGTGGTTAGTGCACTGGTCTCTCATGGCGAAGGTCGGGGTTCGAATCCGGCCGGAGGCACCCCAGTCACCTAGCTGTAGAAATGGGTACCCGACTTCCTCTGGAGTTGGGGAAAGAAAGGCAGCCAGGCGTGAAATTACCATATCACCCTCTAGTGCGCTAACAGGTCAAGGAAAATATGGGCACTAACACCAAATCTCTATGTGCCTCTAAGGCATGAGAGGATTACCTTCACCTTATATTATTCAGGCATTTAGTTCTATCATCTTAATCAGCCATTTAGTTCTATCATCTTATTCGGGCAATTAGTTCTATAATCTTATTCAGGCATTTCGTTCTATCATCTTATTCGGGCATTTAGTTCTATCATCTTATTCAGGCATTTAGTTCTATCATCTTATTTAGCAAAATCCTGTATGTACAGGAGAACGGGTTATATTTTATTAGCAGTACGAGGATCAACAAAGAAGCAATACAGAAACTTCGGGTTACAAGAGCAAATACAAGAGATTTTAACATCTTGTCAATAAAGGTGGAGTTATATAGAGAGCTGGCAGGTGTCAAAAGCGTGTTTCTGAGGAAGAGCTTTGGGTTTATAGTCAAAATGGTTGCGATATCCGTGACAGATTGAAAGATTGAACACACACACACACACACATAGAGAGAGAGGGAGAGAGAGAGAGGGAGGGGAGAGAGAGGGAGGGAGAGAGAGAGGGAGGGAGAGAGAGGGAGGGAGAGAGAGGGAGAGAGAGAGGGAGGGAGAGAGAGAGGGAGGGAGGGAGAGAGAGAGAGGGAGGGAGAGAGAGGGAGGGAGGGAGAGAGAGAGGGAGGGAGGGAGAGAGAGAGAACTTGTTGAATCGTACTACAAGCAGTGGTGTCCAGCTTCAGTGGTCTCGGGCGCCACAACTGTATGCTAAGATCGAGTGGTGAGCCGTATATAAATCAACTAGTTTTTTTTACCAACTTACATAAAAATGGGGAAAAAAGTGATAATTATGAGGTCAAGGTGAGCTAATTATCTGTAATTAGCTCTGTGGGTATTCTGAAAATATTTGTACAGGATTTGAAGAAAACAAATTTATGTCAGAGCACTTTTTTATGTTAAATATTTTGTTAACATCTTGTATTTCCTCGGCCTCAAGGGCCACGTAGTTCCCCACAGTCGGACTCCCCCTTTATAAGCCAGAAGCAAGATTTACCAGTTTTTGCAGGCAGCATTTAACGCGAAGAAGCTAGAAAGTATTTTCTTTCTGTCTTTCTTTCTTTCTGTCTTTCTTTCTTTCTTTCTTTCTTTCTTTCTTCGTGTTACTGACCGCTGTTAGCCGCCAATGTGATTTTAAAATTCAGTCGTCCCGGCATGCTGCTTACCTCCCCTTGTGGCTCGTCTGGGCAATCAGGAAGTCAGTACAAGGGCAAGTACTGCGGTCTATCAATCAATTCAGTTTATGACAAGGTCCCCTGGCAAATTAGCTGGCAGTGCCGGTGGTCGGTGTTTGGTCACGTCTGCACACAGAAACTAGATGTGCGTGGACAAAATGTAGATTGCCCTGGACGCTCGTCAAGGAAACTCATGGCTACCTCTCTCCTTCTGTGAGCAGGGGCATTTTGTGAGGCTCAACGGTGCTGTTTTGAAGTCTCTATTGCTGTGTGTTTCCTGTCATCGTGTTGTCCTGCTTCATCATCATCATCATCATCATGGCAAGAGTTAATATGACGTCATTTTTCTGCTCAAATGTCGGTTTTCGTTGCTTACTATCTGTGCGTGTGTGATTTTCCTTTACCTTCTCTCTTGGCATCATCCACCTCTCGTTAAATTCATCTTCCTCGATGTTGCATTGTTTTTAAATCCTTTGCTTTTCTTTACAAACTCAATTTGAACATTATTTTCCTGTAGTTATATTTAAATACTGTTTTTTTTTCATTATATTAATTCTCATTAAAAGGAGATTAAAGGGAGATTAAAAGGAGGACATCTAGTGCTCTTCAGAAGCTAAAGCAACCAACAACAACAACAAAACTGCACAGAAGAACAGACAAAACTAAAAAAAATCAGATTTTTAAAGACATGCATTTTCCCTATTGCAGAATATGCACGTGAGACCTGGACACTTAACAAAACAGCTGAGAAACACATAAGTGCCTTTGAATATACATAGTGTAGAAGAGACCTTCAAATAGCATGTACATTAAAAAAAGAAGAAATACATCCATACCACAAGAATTTACTTTGAAGAAGACTGCTTGGTAAAGAAGATTAAACAGAAATTTTGAGGGTATAAGACACGCTAATCGTCATGAGAGTTTGGAGAAGATGTCTGGAAGGGTACATAATGGGAAAAAGAAAGAGAAAGACAGAGGCGAAGATGGCAGCAGGACATTGTTGATGATCTGCGAATGGATGCATCAGCAGCAGGGCATCTTGTTTGCAAACTGAGAGGCCTTTTCATAACGTTTAATATGTCCAAAATATTTAAGTTTTCTCTGTTCTTCTATTCCTTACTAGCCAACCTTCTTCAATATTAAGTTCTTGTAGTATGGAAATATTTGTTCCTTTTTTGTGTACATGATATCAGACGAACTCTTCTGTAGCATTTA
The DNA here is from genome assembly GCA_009760885.1 of Achatina immaculata. Classification (NCBI taxonomy): domain Eukaryota; kingdom Metazoa; phylum Mollusca; class Gastropoda; order Stylommatophora; family Achatinidae; genus Lissachatina; species Lissachatina immaculata. The sequence goes on from CM019716.1 coordinate 36,082,665, forward strand.
CATTCAAAGGCATTTATGTGTTTCTCAGCTGTTTTATTAAGTGTCCAGGTCTCACAGACATATCTTGCGATGGGAAAGATGCACGCCCTTAAAAATTTTATTTTTGTAGTTCTGACTGTTCCTCTCCATAGCTTCTTTAGTTGTTTTACTAAATGTAGGGACAATGGCTACGATCACTGACTAGTACAATCACTGCCCAGAAGGAAAGCAATGGCAAACTACCTTCTGTAAATATATCAAGAAACCCTAATAGCAATATGGAAGGTCAGATAGAAAAAAAGATCTGGTGGTGAGTCCCCCAGGCCAGATAGATCTAATTTTAGACCTTGGGAAGAGTGCGAGACAGAGGTCAATACTGGTAATTGTGATGACGAACGATTTAGATAAAGATTGTAAAATTGTGGATGATCTATTTGTCAGACATAATGAGGACGATACATTATCTTGAATATATTAAAAGAAGATAATTTGTTTACTAATTCTGTTTTCGCTGAAGTTAAAAACAGTGGAGGAAAAATGGGAGATATCCTTCTCTTGCTTGATCAGGTTTCTGGGATTTCTGAAGGTTAAGCTGGCAAATATCCCTTTTTCTTCTTGATGAAAAAGATAACTTTCACGTGGGTGAGCGGGATGGGGGAAATTCGACAAAAATAAATGAACTGGCGATTCACATAACTTCAAAATGTCCGCTCAAGTATGACAGCATCTTGATCAGACTGTCCAGAACCAGAATCTGTATAAGATTTGACAAGAATCTTATCTCCAGCAGATTAAAAACCTTACAGGTCATACACACAGCAGTAGGAATCAGTATTTGGTGTTTTCAGCATGAGATTAAGTCGTCCGTAACTTTTGTTTCACTTTCAAATTACAGAAAATTAACTACTGTACAGAGTAGAATTGTGACTGTTTGGCTTTTTTGAAGATGTGGATATTTGTATCAGTTAATTTTCTTTTTCAGACAGTAAAATCTTGTCGTAATGGAGCCAGTTTATAACGCAGCCTCGGTAATAATGGACCAGGTCCTCTGGTCTCGCCCGCACTCTTATATACAATATACATTTTACTCTGGATACAACGGACTAGTTTTCTAATCTCCTTCAGGTCCATTATAATGAGAGTTCACTGTTTTTCTTCTGTGCCAGCATAAAAAACTTAATCTATGTTGTTGATTAATGTTTGATGTTTGTGTTCTGTCTGCATGTGTCTTTTTGTGTGCATTTTGTTTTCTGGCGTAAATGGCAGAGTTAACTGTGAGTTGTGCTCTTCCTCTAGATCAGCGGTTCTCAGACCCTTTTGCTGCACGGCCCACATTTAAAAGTCAAACATTTTTGTGACCCACTAATAAAGTGCTTTATAATTGCAAGGTATACATTTTCTAAAGTATTATGTAATATTTTCCCTACAAGTTTAACTGCATATTCATTGCTACACAAAAGTTCTTTTCATTCACCTTAAAGATGGCACTTTTTCCGGTTGGATAGCATGTCTATTCTGGCTGGAATTTGTGACAAACACACTCGAAGATCATCCTCCATGTTCATCCGTGAACGATATTTGGTTTTCATGGCAGTCAATGCAAAAAATGAAACTTCGCATATATAAGTTGTTGAAAAAGGTATAAGAACTTTCATCACCAGGGCTGACAAAAACGGATAGTCCAACGAAACAGTGCACCAAAAGGAAGAGATATCCACAGCGGGTCGTTAAATTCGATTTTTAATGTCGATCGCTAGACAGGACCGCCAATTCTTCTTGTGCAAGACCGGTTAATTCAGAGAATGCAAACTGAAAAGGATTACGAATCCAATCGTACACTTTAATGTCTTCGGGCGTGAAGTATTTGCCAAAATATTCAGCAAGAGATGTCAGATGTGGAATAAATTTTTTTTTATTGTATCTACTTTTCTCTCTCTCTTTTTTTTTGTATGCTGCTTCGAGACTTCAGCGCGGCCCACAGTACTCCCTGTCACGGCCCACCTTTGGGCCGCGGCCCATGTGTTGAGAACCACTGCCTTAGATTGTTCCTCTTTCTGCTAGAGTTGGCTTTTGGAAATCGCGGTCATTGTCTTACTATTTTTCTTTCTCTCACTCTAAAGTGCCTTGCTTACTTATTTCTCGAAGCTATTCACATGCACTCTCCCAAAGACCAACTCCCGTGGGAGATGATACCAACCCCGCGTCCTCGTCGTGGGAGATGATACCAACCCCGCGTCCTCGTCGTGGGAGATGATACCAACCCCGCGTCCTCGTCGTGGGAGATGATACCAATCCTGCGTCCTGGTCGTGGGAGATGATACCAACCCCGCGTCCTCGTCGTGGGAGATGATACCAACCCCGCGTCCTGGTCGTGGGAGATGATACCAACCCCGCGTCCTCGTCGTGGGAGATGATACCAATCCTGCGTCCTGGTCGTGGGAGATGATACCGGGTACGGACCCGGCGTCATCGTCGTGGGAGAGGGTACCAACCCTGCGTCCTCATCATGTGAGAGGGTACCAACCCTACGTCCTCATCATGTGAGAGGGTACCAACCCTACGTCCTCATCATGTGAGAGGGTACCAACCCTGCGTCCTCATCATGTGAGAGGGTACCAACCCTGCGTCCTCATCATGTGAGAGGGTACCAACCCTACGTCCCCGTCGTGGGAGAGGACAACAGCCAAGTAGGGGATTCTGGGATGAGCAAAGTATGGTGGTGGTTTATCTCACGTGGCCTCTACAGCAGCCGTAAAGACAACCCGGATTACCATTAAAACGGCTGGCTAAAGGGGCTCTAGTGAAGCTACGGCAGACCAAGCAAGCCAACAGTGGATTTTCTCTAGCTATAAACTTAAGAAAGGAGACAAAACGGACTGACTTTAAAAGAAAACGAACTGGAAATACAAAAAGCACGACGAGCTAGAACAACGTTACTCAGATCAAGAGGAAGACCCCGGAAAAGGTGGATAGATGGAGCTACAGAAACACCCACGAACTACGGCATGATTGATTGATTGATTCAAAAGGGTTAAGAATTGGGCACGCAGGCCCGTCTGACATTCTGCCCTTTATCATACATCTTTCACTCTATTCCAGACATTCTACAAATATGCTGTTCATATAACAAACATAACTAACATTGAAGCTGAGAGACATAAAATAAAATATAACATTTACGTTTCGCTCTTAAACATTCACTCAGTACAGAAGTAACTACATACATTATAAATGACTATCTACTAAACAAAATTTTAGGGACTATTCAGAAAACAATTAATTGTAATTGGTGTCTGTAAGAGCAGCTTAAGATGAACATCATCGAGGCCATTCAAAATGTTCAAAAAACGCCAACTGCATCTCTCTCCCCTTGAACCTCCTCACGGAACATTAGAAAGGACAAAGTAAAGTAAGTAATCACATACAATAAGCTGTGTTACGTTACTCCTTCTTTTTGCTTATAATATAATAATTTCACATAATTTTATTCTTATAATTTGACCGTTTTTTTTTCTCTCTCACAGAATTGTTGTGTCCTCAACTCTCCTTTCAGTTCTGTCAACTTGGAGTGCTTCTTTCGGCTTTCAGTGACATGAGACACAACGAAGATTTGAGATAGGGCCTTGATCAGTCTTGGATCCCCTAACACAGCCTATCTAGCACGCTTGTCTTTGTGTCTGTGCGAGCTTCCGTGAAAGATAAGTTAATTTTCAGCCCCTGTGAAAGAGAAATTACTTTTCAGCTTCTATGAAAGATAAATTATTTTCAAGCCCTCGTGAAAGATAAATTAATTTTCTTTGCAGTTTAAGGACCACACTTGATTAAACTTGAGTCTGCAGCTTAGAACAACACACAACGTGCATTCCGGTAGGCACTAAGAGCAACACATTTGTATCAAGAGGGGGCATAAGAGAGTTCCTGAACTCAATATCGAAGAGAGAAACCTTTGTACACTTCCAGATGTTATTAGAAGTTGCGAAAGCTATTAACTTTCGAAAGAAACCGGCCGACTACCTACATTACATTACGCTGTTTGCGAACGAAGAAGAAGACATTACGCTGTTTGCGAACGAAGAAGAAGACATTACGCTGTTTGCGAACGAAGAAGAAGACATTACGCTGTTTGCGAACGAAGAAGAAGACATTACGCTGTTTGCGAACGAAGAAGAAGACATTACGCTGTTTGCGAACGAAGAAGAAGACATTACGCTGTTTGCGAACGAAGAAGAAGACATTACGCTGTTTGCGAACGAAGAAGAAGACATTACGCTGTTTGCGAACGAAGAAGAAGACATTACGCTGTTAATAAAGAACGTTGATAGAAAATAACTAAGAAACAAGTCAACTGCAAAAAGCTTAGGAATGAGTAAACTACTTAGGAAAGAAGAAGAAATACACATAAACAAGAACAACAACAACAACAAAAAGAGAGAGAGGATAATTACATGAGAAAAAACTTTCAACAAAGAATGGAATTGCTCCGTTTTCAACAATAGGCGGAGGCAAATCAGTTCCTTCTTCCGGTTTATCTAGACGTTGCTAAGTGACAGCCAAGGGCAGACAAGCAGTTACCGGTAAACGCTTTGTGATTACGGCCAAAAATGGAGGGGGGGGGGGGGGGGAAGAAACTGTTGGACTGTTGGAACGAAAAACTTTCTTGCCGGATTGAATTTGACCGGGTGAATAGCTATTGTGCTATTTTTCACGTCAAAATAGAGTCGATTTAAAAATAAGACTCCCTTGTACAATGAAATATGAACAACATAATGTTCATTGTTGCAGATAACTGGTTTGGTTTTTCACTTTTGCAAGTGAAAAAGTAACCCTAGTTTCGCCCTAAAAATCAAATCGAGCAGCAGTTAGTTAAAGTACATATATGTTACGTCATCCCTGTCTAGAGGTATATGCGGTGCAGGCTTGTCGGCCATTTTGTATATATGACGTCAGTAGACAAGATCAAAGATGGTCGCTTCCTTGAAGCATGCACGAGAGAGGAACAGCGAGCAGTTTTTTTTGGTTTTGTTTTGTTTTTTGGTGTCTGACGTTTTGAAATTGAAAGGGATGGCTTTCTTTGACGTATAGTCACTGGAGACGAATGTTGAGTACACTACTAGGCCATGTATAATTGGCTACGAAGATTTTTTTTTTTTCCTCGAGAATCTAAGAGTTAGAGAAGATGTGGCAGATCTGCAGTGAATGTAATGGGGAATAAGCTGAAAAATAATGACGAGTTTTCTATCAAATTTGTACATTATATTGAAAAAGAAATGAAGATTACTTCTTGACTCCTCCCCCCCTTTTTTTGCGTGTTGTATGTTTATGTGTGTGTGTGTGTGTGTGTTAGATGAAGACACGGGCTTTGTACTGCTTGATGGAGTTATTACACGGAGAAGATATTTTGTTTGTTTGTTTGTTTGTTTGTTTGTTTGTTTGGGTGACGTTAAGAAGAAAAATCGTGTACACAGACAAGAAACGATCCAATGTTAGACGAAATGTCATCGAGAGAGAGAGAGAGAGAGAGAGAGAGAGTCAGCGAAAAGATATCAGGAATTAGAATCATGAGATACACTTTGATGAAACTGGTCGCATGAGCGTCTTTGTGGCCTCAGTTGTCTATATTTGTCGAGGAAACTACTCAGGGATTGACACTGTCAACATATCGTAAGGAAATTAGAACCAATAATTGATAGCAATCAGAAAGTCAGAGCCATAGAGAGATACGCAAAACAGACAAGAGAGAGAGAGATGAAAGAGAGAAAAAGGAGAGAGAGAGAGAGAGAGAGAGAGAGAGAGAGAGAGAGCTAAACATTCAGAAAAGAAATTCCTAGTAAGGAAAGAACTATTTCACTAAATGAGAGGCAGATAAGCAGAGAAAAGTGCACTAATCAAATTAATTTTGCCCGTTAAAGGGAAGTAATCCTGAGATTAAAGTCGAGAAAAGATAGCAAGATTAAATGTTAGTTTTACGATTTTCACACAGAGTTCTAATTCATGAAAATTGCATCACAACTTCTGTGTTAAGAAATTATTGCTCGCAAATAGCAGTTTTACATTTCTTGGAACACTTTTAGCAGTTTTCTTTATATTGATATTATTTCTTTTAATTCTATAATAACATATGACTCATGTCCTACAATTAAAAATGTTACATCGTGACATCAGATTGAAGTTTCTGGCTCTTGAAGGGGACACATCTAAGTAATGAGGTACGCTATACGTGTATATCAGAACAATAGACTTCAAATCAATCCCCATATATATATATATATAACACATGTATATGTGCATGTACTCAGAAATTTAAGGAATAGCATTATCACAAACACTCATACCCTCTCTACCTTCCTCACAGTCTTTAATCCCTCTGCTGTCCTTGCTTTTTCCTTTATCTGTCTCTTTGTATATGTGTGTGTTGTTCTTGCTCTTTCCTTTATCTGTCTCTTTGTGTATGTGTGTGTTGTTCTTGCTCTTTCCTTTATTTGTCTCTTTGTGTATGTGTGTGTTGTCCTTGCTCTTTCCTTTATTTCTCTCTTTGTGTATGTGTGTGTTGTTCCTGCTCTTTCCTTTATCTGTCTCTTTGTGTATGTGTGTGTTGTTCTTGCTCTTTCCTTTGTCTATCTCTTTGTGCCTCTGCTGTAATTGCTCTTTCCTTTATCTCTTTGTGCCTCTGTCGTCCATGCTCTTTCCTTTATCTATATTTTTATGCCTGTGCTGTCCTCACTTCCTCGCCCGTCTCTCTCATCTTTTTTTTTTCTCTCTGTTCGCTCGTGTTATCATACTTTTAAACACACACACACACACACACACACACACACACACACACACACACACACATGCATTTCTTCATTTACTCTTATACTGTTTCCTCAGCTCTCCTCCTTTTTGTGTCTGTTCTCTCTCTCTGTCTCGTTCTGTCTGTGCTTTCTCTGAATCTCTCTCTCTCTCTCTCTCTCTCTCTCTATCTCTCTCTCTCTCTCTCTCATCAGAGCCTGAATGTAGGCTCATCATTTAATTTTCCTTATACTCTCTATGTAATACACATTACTCCATGTACTAAATTTGAATGTTTTGGAAGCTGAGTGAAAGTTGAGTGATTGAATGATAGAATGTTAGACGAACTTGACTGCTGCATTATTTACTCGCGAAAATAATTTTTTTTTCTTTCGCCCTTTCTCTCTCTCTCTCTTTTCTCTTTATTTCTCTCTCTCTCTCTTTGCTGTATGATAGGCAGACAGATAAGACAGACAGGCAGACAGATAAGACAGACAGGCAGACAGATAAGACAGACAGGCAGACAGACGAATAGACCGACAGACAGACAGACAGACAGACAGACAGACAGACAGATAGATAGATAGATAGATAGATAGATAGATAGATAGATAGATAGATTAGATAGATAGATAGATAGATAGATAGATAGAGATAGATAGATAGATAGATAGATAGATAGATAGATAGATAGATAGATAGATCAAAACCGCAGTTCCTTCTATGATGTGTTATCAAGCGCCAGTGTCAAAGTCAAATAACTGAGTAACATTTTAGAAAAAAAAAGATAATTTATATTTTTTAAAAGTTTGAAGTGGCTTTTAATGTGATGATGTAATATTCTTTTCTTTGCATAAAAATGTGTTTTGATGAAGAATTTTAGTTTTTAATTTTAAAACATACAGCACAATATTATTTATATTGATATTAGTTCCTTTCACATTGTCTTAAAGAGTAGAATTCATTTTCTTCCAAATGTTTCTCTATTGTTTGAATAACATCTGTATACATTTTGTTCGAGCAAGATTTTAAAAGAGTGGCAGACAACACAGTCTAACACAGCTTGTAGAAAGAGAGAAGAAAATATGGTTGTGGAAATCGATAATGACCAACGTCTGATTGGCATGGACCAGAGAGAGAGAGAGAGAGAGAGAGGGAGGGAGAGAGAGAGGGAGGGAGAGAGACAGGAGGGGGGACGAGAGAGATTTTATCTCACAGTGTGACATACAGTGTTTACCTTAAACCAAACGCAGCGTAGCAACCACATAATTAACCATATCTTGTCTTTTGTGTGGTTATGTCTTGTCACTAAAACAATAACTTATGGACATCTATAACATTATCGTTATTTACAATAGCATGCATATGTGCCTCTGCTGCAGTGATATAATGGTTAGTGTACTTGCCTGCCTATCAGAATGTCCCCGGTTCGATTTCGGACCCACTGGCAACGAGGTCACCTCAACCTCAAAAATGGGCACCTGGGACGGGGGGGGGGGGAGGGGAGGTTCTGTATGAAAAGAAAGGCAGCGTAGACGAGGACTAACATTCCTTCCTCAGATCCTGTAGTGACCTAGAAAAGTGAAGGCACTAACATGTCACACCCATACGGCATGCAAGCGCTACAGGGAATAGATTTTTTTCTCATTCTCTCCCTTTGCTTGTTTTCATGTCTCGTTCACTCTCTTGTGGATAGATAGGTACCAACAGCAAACTTACTTCACACAAAACATTATCTGGACTAGAAAATCAACAGTGTTCTGTATGTTGTTCCTTCAAATCTGATCACTGATAAATGTGAACGTATGTGTGTATATATTTATATGTGTTTTTATATATGTGATATGAATTTGAAATTATGTGTACATGTGAATGTCTATGAATTTATGTACATGCATATACTTGTGTATATGGAAAGTATATGGTTCATGCCTGATTGGCATTTGGCATTCAGAGCCCCCTCTGAACAGTATGTGTGTATATAGTCAAAGTCTAAATTAATTTAATCTAAAGTATGGCCTGATTGTTTTATTTCTTATACTTTTCTATACATTTGTTAGCTTAGAATGAATATGAGAATGTAATTACGTTTATTTCATGTAGTTACGTAAATTAGAGTGTGAAGTGTATGGACAAGACATAGTTTATTATTTATTTATGAATTCATTTGTTTGCCTCTTTGTGCTTATTATGCTCAGTAACAAATGCTGGTTGACTGTGACTAAGAGTCAAAGCTGTATGATGGTGGACGGGCCTGCGTGCCCAATTATTAACCCTGTGAAAATAAAATCCGTTCGTTCGTTCTCTGTATACTGTCAGCCTCCATCCTGTATGTGTGTGTACATAATGCGGGCCATATTTGTAAATTTAATACATACAAGCTGAAACGCTGACACAGATTAGCAGCCCTCTTTGATTGTTTGATCTCCTGCCTCTCAGCCCACTCCGAACAGCTCACGCGATCGTCACAGACCCGGATGATCGGAAACAGATGTTGAAAATAGTCCCAGCACTGGTCTTATCCTTATTAAGCCCGTCACGTGATTACCGACGAGCTCGGCAAAGGCAGACAGCAGAGTACTTTTAAAAGAATTTTAACCTTTTCACAGCAGACAATACTGGCAGACTTTGTGTAGTCTTATCAGATTTAGCACCCGTCGGACCGCTGCAAAGCCAGTCTCTCCCGAGGTTTTCCGAGGGTGATGAAGGTGGAAGGTTCTTGAAGTGTGTCCTATATAAGAAAAAGCTTTCTCTAATTGTCGTCTTTCTTTATTTCGAAGTAAACATCTCTCTATAAACTTTATTATGCTGGGTCTACATTGCATCTTCTGTCGGTGTAACTTATTGACGGCATAGTCAAAAGCACGCTTTCGCGCTTTTTTAGTTTTAACAGAAAAAAAGTAATAGTTACCAACCCCAGCTACATGGAAGAATTGAAACTTCTTATCTAAAGTGTTTGATAGGTTCTTATATCTTATATCCCTCCCGTGCCGTTAAACGTCACATAGGGTTCGCAAAGTATTTAGCCAATTTTTCCTGTCTTCGGCGAGTCTTTCAACCTCATCAAAGGATTTTATGCCTGTTAATTTGGCCTCTCTTAATAATGTCCTCTTCAGAGTTTCACGCGGTCTGCCTCTTTTTCCTCGGCCTGTTGTGTTCCACTTGATAGCTTGTTTTGAGATTCTCTGATCATTTCTTCTCATCAAGTGACCAACATGTGTCCATCTCCTTTTCCTGATCACCCATGAGACTGGTTGTTGTTCAGTCATCCGTCTTATCTCTGCATTGTTCTTGAATTCGTTCCACGTGATGCCGAGTATTTTCCTTATGCATTTGTTTTCAAAAGAGAAAGTCCTTAATGATGTTGACAGTTTTAGATGGTATTCCATATAGACATACAATTCTCCATAATGAATCTCTGTGTATGCTATCAAATGCCTTTTTAAAATCTATGAAGTTCAGTATTAATGGTTTCTGCTTTTCAATATGTTCTTCAAGTATTATTCTGAGAGTAAAGATCTGGTCGAGACAGCTTCTCCCTTTTCGAAATCCTGCTTGTTCTTCTCTTGTTTGATAGGTTACTGAAGAATAAATCATACTTTACGAAATGAGATACCGGTATACAAATTCTTTTCTATTTCTTTAGTTGTTTTCCAGCTTTCGCATGCATAAATGAAGGTGGATATTACATTTGAATTGAATAGTCTAAAACATGGTTTTTGTGCTTATAACTTTTGAATTCCATATGTTCTCAAGATTCTTGAAGATTGATGCTGCTTTTGCAACTCTGATTCTAACTTCCTTTCTAGTGGTACCATCCTGGTCTATGTAGCTGCCAAGGTATGCTAATTGATTGACTTCTTCAATATCTGTCTCTTCTATGTGTATTTTTCCATTTTGATTAAGAGGAATTTTCATTATTTTTGTTTTGTTCTTGTTAATTTCAAGTCCTATTTTGTTAGCTAGTGAAGACAGGCTATCTGTTTTTTCTTGCATGGAATTCACATTATTACTGATAAGAGTTATGTCATCAGCAAAATCAAGATCTTCTAGTTGGGTCCCATGTACCTAGTCAATACCTGTGTTACCTGTGCAGCAATTTTTCATTATGAAGTCTATTGTAATCTCAAAAAGTAAAGGAGACAGTATACATCCTTGTTTCACACATGTTTCAATCTGGAACCATTCACTCATCATTTCTTCTGTCTTGACTGCACAAACATATTCATTGTATAAGTCCTTAATGATGTTGACAGTTTTAGATGGTATTCCATATAGACATACAATTCTCCATAATGAATCTCTGTGTATGCTATCAAATGCCTTTTTAAAATCTATGAAGTTCAGTATTAATGGTTTCTGCTTTTCAATATGTTCTTCAAGTATTATTCTGAGAGTAAAGATCTGGTCGAGACAGCTTCTCCCTTTTCGAAATCCTGCTTGTTCTTCTCTTGTTTGATAGGTTACTGAAGAATAAATCACACTTTACGAAATGAGATACCGGTATACAAACTACATTGAGAATGCTCCCCCGATTTGGCTATTTTTAAATGTCCTTTTGCGCCATTGATGATGTCAGTGAAGATGAAAATATAAATAAATACACCAACTCCCTGATGTATCAACTCCCTGATGTATCAACTCTCTGATGTATCAACTCTCTGTGGACTGGGCTTTTTTTAATAGACATGGGAAAATGGATAATTTAAAGTTTATAGAGAATTGAACGTAGACTGAGAGGATTTGAAGAAAGATGTCTCAGAAAAAAAATGTAAGAAGACACTGGGAAGAACACCTGACAAAGAAGGAAAAAAACCAAACGACTAGGCATTGAGAACTGCGTGTTCTTGACTTGGACACCTCAAAGGAAAAGAAAGAGGGTCAGGTCATTTGGGGACATGGAGACACACATCACAGGAGGAAGTAAAGGAAGCAGGAAAGACGTTTGAAGAAGTCCAGCTTACTCAAGATTGGCTGGAGAACTTTTGTTGATGCCTTATGCTCCATTGGGAGTACAGAGGACTGAATGATGATAGATATGTTTTTTTTTAGCTAAAATTAACGTGTTTAGATTCATGAAAGTCAAAATACACTTTAACAAATACGAAAAAAGAACTGTTTCTCTTGAAGGAACACCAGCGTTCTGCTGTATTACATAAGCATTCTCAAAGTCCCAAGTTACTTTTTCTAACTTCAAATCACCGAAGACAGCTATTGTCTCATTTGTACCAGATTTATCCGCCGAGGGAAACCGCAAATGTAACTCTCTAAACATTATGTAACATTTGTCAGCGTGTAATTGACTGTAATGCATTTCCATTAGGCGTGCATTGGAAATTGATGAATATTTCATTATGGACACATCATGTTTTTTTTTAAAATCAATCATGGTTGTATCAGTTTAAAAATAGATATCACGTGACTTCTTCGTTTGTATGACACGAATGAAAGCTCTGTTAAAAATGTGTCAGGTTGTCAAATTGTAGTATACTGGATCATCACGTTTAATGGATATTTTGCACTGATGATAAATTTTAAACACGAGAGGTGACTGCTTAGTACTGTTGGTTGTCAAAGTGTAGTATATTGGATCATCACGTTTAATGAACGTTTTGCACTGATGATAAATTTTAAACACGAGAGGTGACTGCTTGGTATTGTTACTATTTGTGTTGAAACACTTATCGGCTTATTTCCCTTTACCAGAAATGTTATATATCATTATTTGATTTAAGAGATCAAATATATAGTTATCTGTGTGCCTGTCTGTATGTCTATACTACTTGCTTTTCTACGTTTAACTATAAATCATCATCATCATCTGTACTCCCCATGGAGCATAAGGCATTAACAAAGGTTCCCCAGCCAATCCTCTCTTGAGCAAGTTGGGATATCTCAAACCATGTTTTTCTCCCTTTCTTTAGTTCTTCCTGTATTGTCCGTCTCCATGTTCCTAATGGCCTGCCTCTCCTTCTTTTTCCTTTCTTTTCCTCTTTTCTTTTGTCGGAGTCCAGACTTAATCATAAACAGACCTGCTAATAATGTGGCACGTTGCCCTAACAGCTACTGAAGTCTCGACAAAGTTTCAAAAGAGGCAAACATATTTACCTACACAGATGACAGGTGCTTGTGTGGGTTTCAAATACTAAAATACGTATGGGCAACCACTGACCCGCGGAGCACATCTGGCCCGCGGCAACATATTTTATGGCGCGAAGCCAATCTACGTTCTTTCTTTAAAAGGTGCAATTTGTGGGAAACGTTAATAATATTGACTCTACATTGTAGCGTTACAAAAGCCTGGCTTTGATACATTAATTAGTAATGTAATCCTTTTTTTTTTGGCCCGCCGAACAAGAAAGTTTGCCCATGCCGGTTCCGTAGGATATCTGTACATTAAAAAATAAACATCTGGTACGGACATGACCTGACAGCCTCGCACTAACGATGAGCAGTTGTGATAGAACGAACATTTGAAGCATGCGTAAAAAACATGCAATTTTCTGGCAAAAAACAAACAACAAACAAAAAAAAAAACACTATTCACATAAGTAACAGTATAGATTTTCGTAAGCAAACAAAATATTCTAAATATTTGTAATAGTGCAGATTTTAAGAAGCAAACAAAAAAGTTTTCCACATTCGTAACGGTGTAGATTTTCATAGACAAATAAAAGCTCTCCAAGTTTATAACAGTGCAGATTTACATAAACAAACAAAAGATCTTCACATTTATAACTTTCTGCAACAAGACAACAGTTCCACGTCGCGAATTTTGCTTAGACTTTGTTAAACAGTCAGTGGCTTGTTCATCTAATAACGAAGCTGTTCCTTTCTACAACGACATTAGATATCTACTACACCTGTCACATTTCTACGCTTGTCTGTTTAAACTCTGTCTACGCCTGTCTGTCCAAATTCTGTCTACACCTGTCTGTCTAAACTCTGTCTACACCTGTCTGTCTAAACTATGTCTACACCTGTCTATCTAAACTCTGTCTACGCCTGTCTGTCTAAACTCTGTCTACACCTGTCTGTCTAAACTCTGTCTACGCCTGTCTGTCTAAACTCTGTCTACACCTGTCTGTCTAAACTCTGTCTACACCTGTCTGTCGAAACTCTGTCTACGCCGGTCTGTCTAAACTCTGTCTACACCGTCAGAAAACTAAAGTATATTTCCAGGATGGCAGTGGGTATTACTATAATTATCTGTAGAAATCAGTGTAGATTTGTAGAAATCAGTGTAGATTTGTAGAAACCAGTGTAGATTTGTAGAAATCAGTGTAGATTTGTAAAAACCATTGTAGATTTGTAGAAATCAGTGTAGATTTGTAGAAACCAGTGTAGATTTGTAGAAACCAGTGTAGATTTGTAGAAATCATTGTAGATTTGTAGAAACAATTGTAGATTTGTAGAAATCAGTGTAGATTTGTAGAAACAATTGTAGATTTGTAGAAATCAGCGTAGATTTGTAGAAACAATTGTAGATTTGTAGAAATCAGTGTAGATTTGTAGAAACAATTGTAGATTTGTAGAAATCAGTGTAGATTTGTAGAAACCATTGTAGATTTGTAGACATCAGCTTAGATTTGTAGAAATCAGTGTAGATGGGATAGACAGATAAATATTATATTTATTTCTGTAGATAGATCACACGGGATACTTACAATGTATACGTCAAACACGACATTTGTGCAAGGGCAGTATATAATAGTAAAACGAGAATAAATTGTCTCTTGGAAATCGTACTAAGATTTTTAACAACTGTTAGAATAACATTAAAGAGTTTTTACTGCTGTTTATGATTAGGAGTACCTACCTACCTACCTACTTACGTACCTACCTACCTACCTACTTACCTACTTACCTACCTACCTACCTACCTACCTGCCTGTCTGCCTACCTACCTACCTACCTGATACATACATACATACATACATACATACATACATACATACATACATACATACATACATACATTTACCACATACACACATACAGACATGCATACATATATACATACATATACATACGTACACATACATACATACATGCATGTAGGCAGGCAGACGGGCAGGCAGCAGACATACAGACAAGCAGGCAGGTTGGCAAGCAGGTAGGCATGTAGACAGGCGGATATGCAATTAGGCAGGCAGGTAGGCAACAGGTAGGTAGGTAGGCAATATAAAATAAATAGAACAGAGTGACAAAATTTATAGAATAGACTTGATAGACAAATAGGTAAGATTGTAAAGTTAGACAATAAATAAATTTGTAGATAGGATAGATTAGATTAGGTAGATAAATAAATAGATAACACTGATAAGATAAACAGTAGTGATTTATAAAATGGATGTTTTAAATATGAATACATTTCTATTAACCACCTTTTTCTATTCTCCCTCTATGCACAATAAAGAGACGTTAACAGATTACACGTTGACAAACATTAGATAATGTTTAGAGAGCTAAATTCGTGCTTTCCGTCTGCGGACAAATGTAGTACAAAAGTTTAAAATGCCGACATTGGCTGTTGTCAGTGATTTGAAGTTAAGATAAAGTAACCTGTGACTTTGAGAGTGCTTATGTAATACAGCAGAACGTAGGTGTTCCTTCAAAAGAAGTTGTTCTTTTTTTTTCATATCTGTTAAAGTGTAGGGGGTAGGGTACAGCATTCAGTATCAGGTTCTCTGTGCCATCGCCAGTGAGATGCTCCTATAATCGCCCCGCCTCTATTGCCAGTAAATATCGCAAAGAATGTTCATCGATGGTCTTTCGTGTAAGTCCTTGATGATGAGCAGCCCAGTGAGGATGCCATTTTAGGCACTACAACAGGTCAGATGCTGCGAAACTAGTTAGCGTCGCTCTCGGGCACGAAATCCGTAGCTAAAGCTCCAAGCCGAACCAGGACACACCAAGACCATCACAGTTCAACATTGGCCGGATAGACATAACTAAAAACCATCAATATTGTCTACGCGAAGTTCACAACTCACAGTGGTGCCATAGCACTATACTCAGTAGCTCGGCGCACAGGATCGACTTCCATCTTGAAATCAATGACCGCTAAAACATAACCTTGCTTAACTATCTTATTAACCTAAACAATTTAGTAATCATATTAAAATGTATGGCGGCCTTCTTATCCTCCTGAAATGATGGAGTTTTTTTGCGTGTGGAAAATATCCTGTTTATTTCATGAAGGTAACCAAAAGATATCATTCAGTCACAGCAAATGCTCTCAAGATGTTCATATGAGCCCAGTCTTCCCTCTCCTGAGACGGGTACTTTTTTTTTTTAAAATCGTAACCTCCGAGCTTATCTTTCAGACCCCAAAAGGGTTGGGATGTCACCTTCACGAACAGGCCCATTCACACTGCGAATAATGGATCTGTAGACTCTTGATCTGTCGGAGTCATCCAAGAACTTTACACGCACCTGCGTGCACTGGCCCTGAGATCCAGCACGGCCAAGGACTTTCAACACTTTGGCGAGTTTTACTGGTTGAAGTTTGCCTTCTGTTGGAAGACCAGGCGTTGAAAAGAAATGATGCAAACATTTTGAACATACACAGTTGATATCCAGTAACTCTTTCTACCTCTCAGGCCGTCTGTCGTATCAAATATGTTTGCGAGGTCAACAAAAGCAATGGAATGGGTAATTTATTGTTCTCTGTTTTTTTTTTTTGAAAGCTAAATGTGAAAGTTATAAATGTGCTTTATATATATATATATATATATATATATATATATATATAAAATGTATGACAGTATTTGGTCAAGGGTATCTAACCCTTGATATACTCTAAATTACTGTGTTAGAGTAAAGCCCGTGCTTGTTTTGTCTGTCAGAGTTTGTGATTTTCAAGTCATTTGTTGCACGTGGAAAGTAAGTTTTGTGTTCTGGGTCTGAGAGGAAAGTTTCAGCTCAGAGAGAGGGAAGAAAGATTTTGAGTGAGAAGGTAGTGTTGTCTGGTGTGTGTTGAGAAATGTAGACGTGTTTAGTATGTGATAGTTCTTAGCCAGCTTGAACTCTTATGGCGCTGTCCTAGTAACTTGGCTAGATAGCAGTCCGGAATTATTTGTGTTGGAGTATGCATGTTTATGAGAAATCGTTTCCATATATTTTCATCGTCAGCCATCACCATCACTACCACCATCACGTTCACGCGATAAATCGAATGTGAGTGCCAAAGTAATGCAGTTTTGACAGTATGTGATCGTCCTGGCTGTCCTGTAAAGAGTATATCACTGCAGTGAGTGTTTAGTCGTCTTCTGTCTGTACAATCGTATTGTAGTCAGCACAATAGACAACCAGCAGCATACAAGCAGAAGCAATACAATATAAGTCAACTAAGATTACACAATTCATTTATCTATTGGACTCATAAAAACAGAGCACAACGCCTTCAAATGTGCATAGGAAATAACTCTCTATTTATGGACGTAGAAATTAAATAGACTTAAATATAAATACTCTTCTCCGTCTGGCCCATTTTAAAGTGGTTATTCTCCTTGTATGACAAACTGTCTCAGAAAGGAAACGACGTCTTATCTTTCTCTGAAGTCTACAAGAAAGTTAATGTAAATATAAATTAATGAGGGGGAAAAAAAGAACGATAACCTGTGGCTGCCTGTCCTTCCACGAGTTTACTGTTTGTTAGTTTATCCATCCAACAGATCCATCTTTTTGTGAACAGAAATGCTGCGGATATATGTGTGTGTTTATATTCCCTCCACATGACTATATATGTATGTCTGCGTGCCCAACACATTAATTCTAACAATTAATACTGAGTTATATGTATGAATAACAGAACACGATTATCGCCTGAATTTTAAGTTCTTCCCCTTCGAAAAGAGAATTCTTACTATTTCACCTATTACCTCCCTTCCCATCTTTTGTTAACACTTATCTTATATCTTATATCCTTCCCGTGCCGTTAAACGTCACATAGGGTTCGCAAAGTAGTTCGCCAATTTCTCCCGTCTTCGGCGAGTCTTTCAACCTCATCAAAGGATTTTATGCCTGTTAATTTGGCCTCTCTTAATAATGTCCTCTTCAGAGTTTCACGCGGTCTGCCTCTTTTTCCTCGGCCTGATGTGTTCGACTTGATAGCTTGTTTTGGGATTCTCTGATCATTTCTTCTCATCAAGTGACCAACATATGTCCATCTCCTTTTCCTGATCATCCATGAGACTGGTTGTTGTTCAGTCATCTGTCTTATCTCTGCATTGTTCTTGAATTCGTTCCACTTGATGCCGAGTATTTTCCTTAGGCATTTGTTTTCAAAAGAGTCTAATTTCTTTTCTATTTCTTTAGTTGTTTTCCAGCTTTCGCATGCATAAATGAAGGTGGATATTACATTTGAATTGAATAGTCTTAACTTGGTTTTGTGCTTATAACTTTTGAATTCCATATGTTCTCAAGATTCTTGAAGATTGATGCTGCTTTTGCAATTCTGATTCTAACTTCCTTTCTAGTGGTACCATCCTGGTCTATGTAGCTGCCAAGGTATGCTAATTGATTGACTTCTTCAATATCTGTCTCTTCTATGTGTATTTTTCCATTTTGATTGAGAGGAATTTGCATTATTTTTGTTTTGTCCTTGTTAATTTCAAGTCCTATTTTGCTAGCCAGTGAAGACAGGCTATCTGTTTTTTCTTGCATGGAATTCACATTATTACTGATAAGAGTTATGTCATCAGCAAAATCAAGATCTTCTAGTTGGGTCCCATGTACCCAGTCAATACCTGTGTTACCTGTGCAGCATTTTTTCATTATGATGTCTATTGTAATCTCAAAAAGTAAAGGAGACAGTATACATCCTTGTTTAACGCCTGTTTCAATCTGGAACCATTCACTCATCATTTCTTCTGTCTTGACTGCACAAACATATCCATTGTATAAGTCCTTAATGATGTTGACAATTTTAGATGGTATTCCATATAGACATAAAATTCTCCATAATGAATCTCTGTGTATGCTATCAAATGCCTTTTTAAAGTCTATGAAGTTCAGTATTAATGGTTTCTGCTTTTCAATATGTTCTTCAAGTATTATTCTGAGAGTAAAGATCTGGTCGAGACAGCTTCTCCCTTTTCGAAATCCTGCTTGTTCTTCTCTCATTGCAGTATCCACTATATCTTTGAGTCTATTCAAAATGACCTTGCAAAATACTTTTGACATAACTGATATTAAGGTTACTCCTCTCCAGTTGTGACAGTCACTAAGGTTGCCCTTTTTTTTGGTATTTTAGCAAATGATTCCTTTCTTCCAATTAGAAGGGACCTTTTCTTCTTTCCAATTCTTGTTAAACAATCTCTGTAGTTGAATCATGTTGTCACTATTGATAGCTTTTAGCATTTCGGCTGTTATTTCATCTTCACCTGCAGCTTTGTTGTTAGCCATTAAATTCACTGCTGTTTCAATTTCATGCAATTTAATTTCATCTAGGTTGACATTTAGTTGTGGGGCTGGTAAGTCAGTTTCAAGGTTTAACAATTCTTTTGTGTGTGGTCGATTAAGTATTTCTTGGAAGTGTTCAGCCCATCTTTGCTTTTGGTCTTTATTTGAAGTTAATAGTGTTCCAGTTTTGCTAAGGATTGGTTTTTCTTTAGATGTAATAGTACCTGTTAGCCTCTTTTGTATGTTATATAAAGTTTTGCTGTCTCCTGTTTTTGCTGCTTTTTCTGCCTCTTTCGCCATATTGTCTATGTATTTATTCTCTTTTATCCCCTCTAGCTGAACTTTTTACTTTCTTGTCTATTTCTTTGTATTTTGCTTTTGCCAAATCTCTTTCATGATCTGTTTTTGCATTCAACACGTCTAATTTGACTGCTCGTCTTTCATGTATATACTTGCATGTTTTATCTGATATCCATGCTTTTCTATTTGGTTTTTCCAGTCCAGCGCTTACTTTTGCTGCTGTGATTATGGCTGTGCTGTAAGAATTCCATAACTCATCTATACCTATCTCCTTTACTTCACTGGGTGTTTTGGAATGATTGGCAAGTTCCTGATTGAAATTACTGTTAGTATTTTCTTCTTGTAGGCTGTGGCTGTTTATCTTTCTGTGTAGTGATTTCTTGTGTTGGGTTTTCAATTTTAGTTTTATTTTCCCTATGCACAGGTTGTGATCACTGTTGGCATCTGCACCCCTATAAGCCCTTACATCCATGAGAGATGTTCTGTATTGCTTTCTAATACAAAAATGATCTATCTGGTTTCTAGTTCTATCATCTGGAGATATCCACGTTGTTTTATTTATCTCTTTGTGTGGGAATATTGTGCCTCCAATGACCATGCCCTTTGTTAGGCATATTTCAATTAATCTTTCTACTTTCTGATTAACCATGTCAATTCCTTCTTTCCCCATCACTTTTTCAACGTCGGTATTATCCTTCCCTACCTTAGCATTGAAGTCTCCCATAGCAATTAGGATGTCGTGTTTAGGGACTTTGTTGATGATTTGTTGTAGTTGGTGATAGAAGTTGTCTTTCACATCATCATCTGCGTCATTCGTGGGTGCATAACACTGTATTATTGTCATTCTTCCGTGTCGTAGGTTGTATCGTGCTCTTATTACACGACTGTTCACCGGTTCCCATTCTACAAGGCTCTTTGCAGCTACATTTGACATAATAATGCCCACCCCATCCCGGATTTTACCATCATTTCTGCCTGAATGTATTATTAACTTACCGTTTTCCGCCGATCTTTTAACTGCTTCTAGCCATCGCATTTTACTGATGCCCAGTATGTCTAGACGGTATCTGTCCATTTCTTTGATGACCTGAGTAGTTTTTGTTGGTGCTGCCATCGTTCTCACATTCCAGAATCCAATCCTTGTCACATGTTTGGGACCGACGAATGAGCTCTTCGGAGTTGGCATCCCTGATGCTCGGTTGGTTTCTCTGCGAGTTTCCATAACGATATCTTTTTTTCCCATCTGGAGTCGCCTCTAGATAGGTCCCAGGATAAGGTTGTTAGCCATATGCCCAACTCCCGGTACATGATATATAACAGATCAAGCGGAATTCCGCTGATTTCTGCATGCCGGCGAGAGCGTTAAAAAAAACGTCCGCCATCTTGCACGTCACCCCAGTGTTAACACTGGCCAACACAAATTTTGGTGCCTTAAATGATACGAGTGGAAATATACACACACCTGGCATACGATCATAACTGTTAAACAAGCGCAACTGTTTGAAATAGGTCAGGTTGAAAAACCTGTGAAATACATATTTATGTAGTCTATGAAAACCGTCTTAATTTTTGTGCACATAATTATGTAATAAAATAGAACAAAAGCGATTTTGTCACTTGAGCTATAGATTTTTATGCCAGTTTGCATTATAGGAAAGGAAGTGGACGAAAAGTTGTGGAACAAAGGTCATTATACACAAAAAAATGTGGGTAAATTAAACACATAAATTTCCCACTCAGATAAGACAGCTTGTTATGACATCCCAATTCTGCAGAAGAGATTTATTAAAGAGCGGACTAAAATTTTATAAACTCAACCATATCTAAGAAACTAGAGCTAATGCGGTCTGTCCAATGCAGTTTTCTGAATTAGCACCCCAAATAACCCCAGGAACAGGCCTAAAAACCTAGGCACCAGGACATTTTTTTTGTTGGGCTGTGTAATCAATGCTCACCATGTCCTGGAGTTATCTCACTGATGTATCAAATCTCTGAGAGACGATGCAGTGACCTCCAGCGAATTTTTAGGAGCGCTATTTCTGGGCACAGTAGAATAGATGGTAGTGTTCAAGTGACGGCCCGAAGAGGCTTTTGTGAGAACGGCGTAGGCATTAAGAAAATGTGCTTCATTTTATTAAAATTAATATTATTAACCTAGAAACGATTAAATAGTTTGATGCTGGGAAAGAATGACATCGTTATAGCTTGAAGTGATTATGGGATAAGCAGTAAAATAAATGATAGTATGTTCTGTAATTCGGCAACAGTTGATTATGCCGATCGACGCTTGACTGGGGAATACAATTGTGGACCTAGATTTTTTTTTCGAAGTTGCATACCCTAGGAGCATACAGTGACATGTTTTGTAAACAGCTTAATATTTCTGAGAGACATCGCAGGCGCTTTTTCTCTGATGATGATGGCAATGATGATGATGATGATGATCGCGTCGATGCATGTAGTCTCAAGGCAATGATATTATCTTGTCAAAAAAAAATAAGGCCAAGGTTGCCCTAACAAAGCATGAAGGCACCCACAGGTTGTGGTGCTGGCCTCGGCGAACAACATGATGGTGTTAGTCAGTATCTCACATGAACGTATTTTCTTCCTCAACTGCAAGAAAGCCAGGTACCCATTTTCAGGGCTCCTAAGACAAATGTTGTTAGCTGGTGCTAACCGTCATCCCTGTTTATCTGTTTCTATCCACTACAGGGCCCCCAAGCCCTCTGTGCTCACCCTTTAAACCTGGATTGTCTTCTAACTTCATTTGTCTCGAGGGTCATAATTGTGCAGAACTCGAGTCGAAATATGATGGCATCTAAATCGTTTAATTTTGCAAATTACATTTAAAAAATGAGAGAAAGTGACATTTATGAAGTAACATGAACTAATTATGTTTGATTAGCTTTTGACGTATGTTATAAATGTTATTTTTAGTTTTTACGTTTTTTAAAACATGTGTGTTTTCTCTCTCACTTTGTGCTTTTTTTTTTTGGGGGGGGGGGTAATTTGAATCCAGTAAATAGCAGAATAACTTATCGGACCCCAAAGGCCCTTGATGGCCACGTATGGCCCGCAGGTCACCAGTTGGGCACTTCTACTTTAAGCAGAAAAAAAAACCACGTCTGTGGAGTGATGCACTGGTTGGAACCCCTCTCTCCCCCCGGCCCCTTTATAAGTCCCGTCATTTTCTCCAGCTGGGAGACTGGGGCCCAGTGTAACGGACTTGAATCAACCAAATATATCTGGTTATTGTGACATACAAGTAGGCTGCTGGTGGCTTTGTTAACTGCTTATGACTTATCACTTCAGGAGATGCCCTCAGTTCCACTCGTGCAGTTCTGTTCTACAACGACCGCAGTTATGTTTGGTCTTCTAAGTGTTCAGATGTTACATGATGGAGGTACAGATCCCTGTTTCATGATAATCTAATGTTAACAAAAGGAGGTAGGAGAGTAGTAAGTGTTCTGTTATTGTTATATGCTGACTTGTGGTAAAAATGTTATGTTGCTGTTGTTATGTTTATTTTTTTTTGTGTAAAATTATTGTCCATTGACCTTTAGTAACATGGGATTTTTACCGTTACATGTTTATTTGTAGTTAAATTTTTAACTTTACTGCTATATTTCGATTTGCTTTAAAAATGGTATATACTGTTACCTTGGAAAATATGGAGGTCCACCAAGATGTTCTGTGAGAGCTGGGAGGAGGTCCGCCAAGATGTTCCGTGAGAGCTGGGAGGTCCGCCAAGATGTTCCGTGAGAGCTGGGAGGAGGTCCGCCAAGATGTTCTGTGAGAGCTGGGAGGAGGTCCGCCAAGATGTTCTGTGAGAGCTGGGAGGAGGTCCACCAAGATGTTCTGTGAGAGTTGGGAGGAAGTCCACCAAGATGTTCTGTGAGAGCTAGGAGGAGGTGCACCAAGATGTTCCGTGAGAGCTGAGAGGAGGTGCACCAAGATGTTCCGTGAGAGCTGGGAGGAGGTCCACCAAGATGTTCAGTGAGAGCTAGGAGGAGGTGAAAATCTCTAGGCTCCAGAAGGAGGTCGTACGTCGGATGGTTCAGATTCTCTCACAGAAAATATTCCAGGAATTCTCAACTCGAAGCGAGCGTGGGTGAGTGAGCGTTATCGTGGAGGAGAAACACACCGTTTGACAACAGCTTAGGGTCACGATGTCTGGTGGAACTGTACTGTTGGTCAATACACAACAACGTTAACTTTTTCTCCCTTTTCCAGGAAATCGATCAATAGTATTGCTCGTCATCTGTGACGTCATGCTACGAATGGCGTATTGTTGCAGGAATAACGGGGCACAAAAGCCATTTTCTGTGCCTTATGGCTTTCGGAAAGGCCTCGCGCGGGCCAGCACACATCTTATGAAATCTCAACTGCTCACCCATTCTTTACACTGCTTAACGCGACAGAGTCAAGTCAAGCGTTATATACATGACTTCTTCTCTATTTAGGCAGTGTATTTGTCATATCACTCCTATATGTTAGTGCTAATTTAGGTTCTATGTGTTATTTGTTATGATTTATTAGGGCTTTTTTTTGGGGGGTGGGGGTGGGGGTGGAGGAAGGCTTGGAACGCTCCAAAGTTTTCCCCCTATAAATTACTTAGATAAGAACCCTATACTTTCAAATAAAGGGAAAAACCCGTATTAAAATTTCAAATTTGAACTACAATAGAAGAAACAAATTATATTTTTGAGCTGTACCCAATACATGATGCATCTAATTCCCTGCTTATGAGTTTATTCTGTGACAAGTTATTCAAGAAATTGCCTAAATTAATCAAGTGAAAACCTCTCGGAATTTCACACAGACTTGTTCAGCACTGAAGCTGAAATTGTTCATATTACAAGTTAGTCAGAATTATGCAAGAATATGGGTTTCCTGAAGCCTTGGTTTAAATGCTAATAGAAGTGCTGAAATGTCAGCTCCAGCTCGTAATGAGGACTACATTTACATAGAGGATTTTAATAATGTCTAAAATAAACGAAGAAATGATTTGTGTTAGCAGGCAATGGATGTTTCAGAGTCTCAGCAGGCGGTGCAGATATCTGTTCCTGAGCAGGTGGTACAGATATCTGGCTCTGAACAGGTGGTACAGATATCTGGCTCTGAACAGGTGGTACAGATATCTGGCTCTGAACAGGTGGTACAGATATCTGGCTCCGAACAGACGGTGCATACATCAGGACCTGAGCATGCGGTGCAGATATCTAGATCTGAGCTGGTGGTGGAGATATCAGGGTCTTAGTAGGTGGTGCTGTTTGGGTTTGACTTTCCATGATTGACGTCAAAGTTCCGCAAGGCAAAGGCCTACAGGAGTGCTGTTTGGGAGGCAGTTCCGCAAGGGACATGTAAACGAATGAGTAGGTGATGCAGATATCTAGACCTGAGCTGGTGTTGGAGATATCAGGGTCTTAGTAGGTGGTGCAGATATCTAGACGTGAGCTGGTGGTGGAGATATCAGGATCTTAGTAGGTGGTGCAGATATCTAGACCTGAGCTGGTGGTGGAGAAATCAGGATCTTAGTAGGTGGTGCAGATATCTGGGTCTGAGCTGGTGTTGGAGATATCAGGGTCTTAGTAGGTGGTGCAGATATCTGGGTCTGAGCTGATGATGGAGATATCAGGGTCTTAGTAGGTGGTGCTGATATCTAGACCTGAGCTGGTGGTGGAGATATCAGGATCTTAGTAGGTGGTGCTGATATCTAGACCTGAGCTGATGTTGGAGATATCAGGGTCTTAGTAGGTGGTGCAGATATCTAGACCTGAGCAGGTGATGGAGATATGAGGGTCTTAGTAGGTGGTGCAGATATCTGGGCCTGAGCAGGTGATGGAGATATCAGGGTCTTAGTAGGTGCTGTAGATATAAGGTCTGGAGAAGCAGGGCTAGCCAATGCCCAACGCCATATTCTAGCTGCGGTGCTTCAAGTAACGCAGTAACGCTAAGCTAAAGGAGTAGAACTTCACTGATTATGGCTTGAGCTTTTTCTAAAGGCCTGCTACCTCGGGTACTTTGCCATAAACAAATTCGCGCCAGCAACCTTACTCTAGCCTCAATATTTTCACTGCCCAGTCACCAGAAAAGACTGGTCTGCAGTATTAATCTGACAATCGTCAAACAGTAAACGATCCCCACTGCCTGAACCTGATTATATAGGTTCTTCTTTCATGGCCTTTATTACAAACATGAAGGAGATATTTGATATCCTTTCTTCAGCACACAGGAAACAAAACGATGATCATGATAAACAGAAAAAAAAATCGAAATGAAGCCTGTCAGTTTCTGAAATATTTTCTGTTCTCAGTAGGCAGACAGACAGATAAACATATACACAGATGGATAAATAGATTGACAGACAGACAGACAGACAGACAGACAGACAGACGGACGGACGGACGGACTGACAGACAGACAGACAGATAGATAGATAGATAGATAGATAGATAGATAGATAGATAGATAGATAGATAGATAGATAGATAGATAGATAGATAGATAGATAGATAGATAGATAGATAGATAGATAGATAGATAGATAGATAGATAGATAGGTAGGCGGATGAATGTGGGATGGATGGATGGTTGGGTGGATGGATAGGCAGAAAGGTGTATGAATGTGTATGGATGGATAGATGGATAGAAAGATGGATGGATGGAGTATTGTTTTTGCCAGTTATTCTTTCCATGAATACAGTTTCTTAAAATAGTCATAAGCTAAGACTTCAAAATTTCGCACACTCACATACAGTGTTTCATCCAAGTGTATCTATGAGTCTAATTAACTATTCATAGCTCCGTGGTTTGGCCTGATAACATATAATAATATTTATTACACAAGGAAGACATGATTTTATTTTAGTGCTAACCACATGACAACGTCAAGGATGACTTACGAACTTCGGTCAATAACATTTAGGGGTACTGGAGTGCACAATGTTTAGTTAGATTGGCCCTACAAGAAGACGAAGGACAAGATAAAAAATAATACTGTATATAGCTGAGCATGTAGATTTGGCTATTCGCCCGAAGTTTGTGTACAGATAAAACATCTCATTGTTTAGCAGATTGAAAACAAGGTCCCAGTCAAATATTGTAACAATTGCAAGTGGCTGAATGTTATGTCTCCTGTATATAAGTGCCTTCTTCCCCAGCTAGCGACAGAACTTTGGATTCTACTTGTTTTTCAAGGTAGATAGTTGGTAAGACATTGTACCGATTTGTGATAAAACGCATATCAAATTGCTATCCGTATTTATAGTCTCTTTTGAGTTAGGATCTTGACAGTCACGTTTTTTTTCTTTTGGCTAGAGATAAATAGACTTATAAACAGATAACTGGACTGATAAATAGATAAATAGACATTTCGAAATTACATGACTGTAGTAGAGAAGATACAGATATGAGGGCCTGCGAAGTATAACTAACCATATTCTTCCTTTCAACAATGTTTCATGAAACAGGGGTAGGCCAAAGATAACGTGCTGAGGATGACTTGTGCAACATAGGAAAGTTACCTGAAATATTTTGGACACATTAAACGTCATGATAATTTAGAGAAGACAGTCTTGGAAGGGTACATAATGGGAAAAAGAAAGAGAGGAAGACCAAGGCGAAGATGGTTGCAAGACATCGTTGATAATCTGCAAATGGATGCAACAGCAGCAGGCCATCTTGCTTACAACTGAGACCCCTACAGGAGTGCTGTTAGGGAGGCAAAGTTCCGCAAGGGACATGGAAATGACTGACTGAGGAAAGTTATCAGGGAATGTTTCTTAGATGCCGCACGTTAATAATGGCGGGTCATCAACATTCAGGACCTCAGACAATGATTTTGCAAAGCGGGAGAAAATAAATTAGGGCCACATACCCTGTTGATGCACGAGCCTCTCATGGCGACGGCCTGTCGTTCGGATTAGGTCGGAGACGCCCCTGTTACCCCAGCTGTTAGACTGGGTGACTGGCTTCCTCTGGAGGTGGGGAAGGAAAAGTGGCCAGGCCATGCTGATTCCCTCTAGTCTCTAGTGACCCGACAGGTCAAGGAAAATATGGGCACTAACACCGTATACTTTAGGTGCCACCGTGGCATGACAGGGTTATCTTTATTTTCTTTACTTGTTTACCTTAATCCTTTTTACTTTTTTACCGTTATCCTCTTTACTTTTATACCATTATCCTCTTTAACTACCTTTATTACCTTTATTGTCTATGCCTTTTTACCCTTATCCTTTTTATTTTTTTACCTTTATCCTCTTTACCTTTTTACCTTTATCCTTTTTTTACTTTTTTACCGTTATCCTCTTTATCTTTTTACTTTTATCCTCTTTAACTTTTTTACCTTTATCCTTTTTACCTTTTTTTTAGCTTTATTCTCTTTACCTTGTTTTTCCCCTTATCCTCTTTACCTTTACACTATTCATTAGTCATTCTGTTTTTAATCTTTTAAAAAAGTCTGGAGACCTCCTGGCCCTGATTAGAGGCATTAAGTTGCACCCCCCTTTTTTATCACCTCCATCCTCGAGCTTGTCATTAACTACACCGTATCCGACACCGTGCATATTTTGCAGCGTTTAACTTCGACTTCCTTCAACTGAATGTAGAATAACTTCGACTTCCTTCAACTGAATGTAGAATAACTTCGACTTCCTTCAACTGAATGTAGAATAACTTCGACTTCCTTCAACTGAATGTAGAAAAATAACTCCACCGGTTTAGTTTTCCTTTCATGTAAATGTATGTAACATCATTTCATAAACAAAATACAAGGATAGTCAAATGATATCTCAAAATGCGGGGGTAGTTAAATGATATCATCTCAAAATACAAGGATAGTCAAATGACATCATCTCAAAATAAAAGGATAATCAAATGATATCATCTCAAAATAGAAGGATAGCCAAATGATATTATCACAAAATAGAAAGATAGCCAAATGATACCATCTCAAAACAGAAGGATAGCCAAATGACATAATCTTAATGAAAGTTGATAGTATGCCACAGAAAACATATCAGCTGAGAATGGTGAGAAGCTGGGAGACTGAGAGAGAGTGTGTGTGTGTGTGTGCGAGAGAGAGAGAGAGAAAAAGAGAGAGGACGAGAGACAGAGAGAAAGAGCAAGTGTGTGTAAGAGAGAGAAAGAGAGATTACAAGAGACAGAGAGGACGAGAGACTGAGAGAGAGAGAGACCGCTCGCACAGGAGGTGGATGGAGGAAACAACAGAAATCATAAATATCCCCTTGCGTGAAACAAACCTCCAGTTACCTGGAAGTATATTTGTCTCCTCAAAACTGAAAGGTACTCGAGAAAGGAGACAACACAAGACAAATGAAGACATGAAAGAAAAAAAAGATGGAAGAGCAAACTACAAATAAATTCAATACTACAAAAGATTATACTTCTCCAGAAATCATAATAAAAAGTATTCAAGCGCTTAATTAGTAAGGATTGCCTTGTAAATACAGCCGGGGCTGGATTAACCATTAAGCAAAATAAGCACGTGCATAGGGCATCAAAGGAAAGGGGGAGGGGCACCACAGAAATTTTCCACAGC
Organism: Achatina immaculata; assembly: GCA_009760885.1. Lineage (NCBI taxonomy): Eukaryota > Metazoa > Mollusca > Gastropoda > Stylommatophora > Achatinidae > Lissachatina > Lissachatina immaculata. Next base: position 36,111,685 of record CM019716.1, read on the forward strand.
CGAATTTACCATGGGCCATGGGCCATATGGTGCAGCTGAACCAGGATCCGCAAAGGGGCCCCCGCATTAAAAGAAAACAATTACATATATATATATATATATATATATATATATATATATATATATATATATATATATATATATACACATACAATAAGAGCACTCAGAGAGTGCAGACATGGGTCAAGGGTCATGAAATCTAAGGGACCCCCCCTCCCCCCCCCCCCCCCCTACACACACATAAATAAAAGTAGCGGAAACTTTTTCTGTGAAATTTGTAAACTTTCTGTAAAACGTCAGTGGAAGATAAACAAACATACATATACTCCGACAAAATCATAACCTCCGTGGCGGAAGTAAAAATAATAATAATAGTGATGGTAGAGGCTAATGGTATACATTGATCTTGGGAATACAACAAAATTAGAATCTGGTAACTGCCCCACGGTCCGCGGAGGGTCACGTGATCGTCTGGACGTTATAAGGGGATGCAGCAACAAATGTTAGAAAACAAACAGGTTTGCTGTGTATGTGCCCTGTGCAGCTCATTCACGAAGTCTGGTAGGCCGAGGTGCTGTTGACTGCTGTTAAGAGGCAGTTAATTTCTTCTCTACAGTGCAGCTACTCTATATCTTTTTTTTCAGCCTCAAGCAGCCGGTGGAAAATTCTTAAAGGTTGTATTGGAAATGAAAGCGTCTTAAAATCTTTCTCTGATACCAGATGGGAGGCACATGCTATGGCTACGGCAGCAATTTTGAAATATTTCCTCAAAATTTTAGAAGCATTAGAATATATAGCCGAAGACCAGTCACAAAAGGGCGACGCTAGAAGAGAAGCAAATAATACTGTAGATAACATGCAAGAGCTAGAATTCGTTTTTATGTTGAATTTTTGGAATGACATTTTCCAGAATTTTCACAGAGTAAGACAAGTTCTTAAAAATGAGGATGTGAACTTAAAAACATGTGCAGATCTGTACGTATCATTAACTGAGCAACTGTGCACTTCACGAGATGAATTTGAAAGATATGAAGCAGCTACAAAGGAAATGCTACCAGATGTTGATTACAAGGCAGCTACAACTCGCAAACGTATCACAAAGAAGGTACCCAGTGACGGAGATGCACCAGACCAGAACTATATCTGAATGCTAGAGATAAATTTCGTATCATCACCACGTTTTACACAACTGTTGACAAAGTTGAAACTGAGGTGAAAAGAAGAGGAGAGATATACAAAGAAATAGCAGAGAGATTTTCTTTTCTAAGTGATATGTCACATAATGACGCTTGATCATCTACTAATAAAGGTAGATAGAGGTGTATGGTGTAGTTTTACAACATGGCAGAGGGAGTGAGTAAAGTGAAAAAAAAACGAATAGAAAGTATGAGAATGTATAAATGAAAAACATACAACATCCGATATTTCGACGTGAGCCTTTTTTGAAGGATTACATGCACAACGAGACAAAAACAAATAACTAAACGAAATAACGCCGAAATATCGGATATTGTATGTTTTTCTCACTTTACTCACTCCCTCTGCCACTTTGTAAAACTACACCATACATCTCTATCTAACTTTATTATTTAAACCAGTTTTACTGCAGTCGCCATCCCTTTTATCTGTCATCATGTACTAACATTGAGAGATATTCTCAGCGCTGTCAAAAGGTGACCGATGCTTACCCAGAGGACTTCAACCTTAATTTCTCAGCTGAGCTTCAACAGTTTCATTCACATGTGCGCCATAAGTTCAGTGCAACAAAAAATGTGAAAACAAGATTCAGTCATGCTGAACTTTATAAAATAATTGTAGAAGACAATACTGAGTGTGCTTTTCCAAATGTAGACATTGGCTTTCGTATATTTTTAACATTAGTGCTTACAAATTACTCAGCTGAGCGTTCATTTTCTCAGTTGAAGTATATTAAAAATCCATTCAGAACAACTATGCAACAGGGCAGCCTGAATACTTATCTCTATTAAGTATAGTAGCAAATGTGTTACATAAGACTAGTTTTGAGGATCTGATCAAAGACTTTGCAATTTGAAAACAGTAGGAGAAAACGTTTCAAATATAAGTAAAGGGAAGTATACAAAAATAAACATTATTTTCCATCTCACTGTAAGTTTTGTTTAATTTCGATAAATAAAAGTTTATTTTATGGTTTATTATTGTTGTTTATATTTTGAATTACATATATATGGGGCACCAACATCTTTCAAGTGCTTAGGGCCTTTAAGGGTCTTAATCTGGCCCTAAATACAGCTATATTAAAAGTTCAAAGTTCAATAAGGCCAGAAGCTAGCTTGGTATAGTTCAGTATTCACTTCTGAGAGACAACCGTTTGTATACAGAATAGTAATTTGATAAAATTGTGCAATTCTCATCTTCACACATGTAGTCTTAGTAAATGTGTAGTCATTTGAACTAATCTGTTGGATGTTATCCAGTCAGGTCTTTGTTACTGGCATAACCGAAGAAATGACGGAGTCATCAGGATCTATCATAGAGTACCTGTTTTGGGGACTGTCTTCGCTGTCTAACACTACAGTTGTTCTGCTGATGATAGCTGGTGGCGCTTTGGCCTACTACAACTACAAGAACACCTGCCCTGATGACTGGACAAGATACGGGGTCAAATGTCCAAATTTGCCCAGATTTTACTTCTTTGGATCAGACTTCAGGTGACGTGTTATTGACGTATATATATATATATATATTGCTGTGATGAAAGTAATAGTAGTCTTTCAGCATTCAAAAGGATGTCATTTTAGTTCACATACCAATGGCCCTCCAGTTGCAGTTTCTGGGTATGAAATTTTCCGGGCAAAATTCTGAATAATCCATTTTGCACTAAAGCACTATTTTCCGTGGAGAAACGTTATCTTTATCATGTCATAATAGAATGAAGACACTGTCCGATGAGACAATCAGCGACCCGTAGTTGATATGCTAGCGTCAGTGTTAGTGAACCATAGCTGACCAAGACCCTGTCCCACCTTTCCGTGGTACCCCCAGAACAGCCCTAGCCTGGCTAACGAGTCAGGGATCGCCATTGTCCTCATGGTAGTGGAGTCTGCTAAAGAAGCATTGCACACCCCCCCGGACTGAAAAAGTAGCTACCATAACTGGCTCCCATGCCGATACGATGTTGTACCTCAATACCTTCACAGCATCGGCTGCAAAGAACACTAGCTCGCAGTTACAGAGAGACAGAAGACAAGACAATAGAAGACAATCACGCCATAAAGACTGGTAGAGAATATAGTGTTAATTCTCGAATGTTCCTTGACCTGTCGGAACAGCAGAGGGCAGTGTAACCAGCAACAAGAAGCAACCCCTAGCTTCACTGGGGTCCGGGGACACCCTTCTATCCCTTCTATCCAGTTCTACAGTCAGGTGTACCAAGGCCGTATTAACAGCATCAGGGGCCCCTGGACAAAGTAATGCACTGGGGCCCCACCATTCCTCTTTAATCTATGCATACCTGCCACATACATTCATATACATAGATTTCCATGGGATGGTTGGGCCTCCATGCAGATGAGGTCCCTGGACAGTGCCCGGCACTGGGGTGTACCCACTTCTATAGCCGGGCGATTGTGGCACCCAAGAACGTCCTTGAACTCCCGACATGTGTGTGAGTACTAAACGGTTAAATATTTTATAAAAATGTTTATCTGAAAATTTCCAACTCAGGATATTTCAGACATATTTAGTCCGCCAATCGTCGGCATTTTTTTTTTTTCGTGACTTATCGCAGATTAGCCAGTGATCAATCAGTGATATATCAGTATTATACCTGACCGCTTTTCCTTCCACAAGCTCCATGAAGAGCCAGGTACCCAGTTTTGCTGAAGCGTTGGCCGCGTCTCATCGTCTCCAGTCAGCATTGAACCATCGACCTCTGCCGTAAAAAACATAACAGCCCTGATCACGTCCATACCAAGACGCCAGTCACCATCATTAAGAAAATATTCTTGAAACACAGTCTGGAGGCATACGCTAACTTCAAGAGCGCAGCAGGACAGAGTTGAGATCTGTGGACGACCATGACCGCAAATCCTGCCGGGGAGGCACCTGATCTTCTTCTCCTTATTATTTTTCACTGGAACTGTGGACCTGCGTTCTGTGCAACCGATTCGATGAAGATGTTGAGGCACAGCAACATGTCGGATTGGGAGCGGGTTACGACAGTTTCACTCTCGGAGTGGAGCTAAAAAAAGCAAGGGTGGGGGGGGGGGTTTGCAATATTTCTTTAGCAGAATCCACCACCATAGGGACTAGGGCGATTCCTGTCTCGTTAGCCAGGCTAGGCTGGGGAGGGGGGGAGGAGGGAGTGGGGGGAGGTACCAAAGTAAAGATGAGAGAGTGTCTTAGTCAGCTATAGTTCACAAACCCTGAAGCTAACATGTCTCCTATGACCGTCTGACCGCCTACTCTGACAGTATCTTCTTCCCCGAGACACCAGTAAAGGAAACAGATGACGCTAAAACAAAGAGACACGGAGACACAAGAGGCGTTATTATAATCCCCATCAACCTTACCTGACAGTATGTACCAGGCATTCTGCAGTAATTCTGTAGCGTCATTCCCCATCCCCCTTCTTCAAGTTGGCTATGAGTGCGTGTAAGCTATTAAACTGGAAATTTTCCATTTGTGTTAACTGTTTTGTTTGAAGAATGCGCCAAATTTACAAGTAATATGGCTAATATCGCGTCCTTTCCTGACAATGGCGCCTAGATTATACAGCCCCTCTAAGATACTATACAGGTACATCTTGCTGCAGCACACGCTCTATATTATATTGATTTTTTATGAAGAATTCTGCTTCGTGCTATGCTTTATTTAAAATGTTTTTACAGAAAACAGAAAACATGGGTAAGGATTGAAAGATGTAAAGAAATTATAACAAAAAGTCTCCATTTATATGAGAAGACTCGTTTTTTAGAGTGCGAGACAATCGCTGGAAATCTCAAAGAAGACTCTCTCTCCCTCCCCCTTCCCCTCTCTCTCCCTCGCTCTCTCTCTGTCTCACACACAGGGGGAAAGAAAGGGAGATGCAGCAAAAGGTATCTCAACGAGCTGTCCAAATGCTATAAAAAAATGAAAGAATAGCCTTGGGATCTGAGAGATTAGAGAGATCTTAAAGGTTCGAGAGATCTGAAAGGTTGGAAAGATCTGAGAGGCTGGAAAGATCAGAGAGACTGGACAGATCTGAGAGACTGGACATATCTGAGAGACTGGACAGATCTGAGAGGCTGGAAAGATCAGAGAGACTGGACAGATCTGAAAGACTGGACAGATCTGAGAGACTGGAAAGATCCGAGAGATTGAAAAGGCCAGAGAGACTGGACAGATCTGAGAGACTGGACAGATCTGAGAGGCTGGAAAGATCAGAGAGACTGGACATATCTGAAATACTCGACAGATCTGAGAGACTGGAAAGATCCGAGAGATTGAAAAGGTCAGAGAGAGTGGGAAAGATCTGAGAAGTTGCAAAGATCTGAGAGACTGGAAAGATCCGAGAGATTGAAAAGGTCAGAGAGAGTGGGAAAGATCTGAGAAGTTGCAAAGATCTGAGAGACTGGAAAGATCAGACTAAATGAAGAAACATGATAGCTAACTGATAACAGTACGGCATTCTTTGTTGTTGCTATTGTTGTTGCTGCTGCTGCTGTTGTTGTTGATGATGGTGATTTTTCATCAATAGCCTTATTTCAAGACAAAGCTATATTTTGAGCTCACTCGGTGGTTATAACCTTTTCTTTGTGATGTTTCAGAACCCGATTTACGGAACTTCTGACAGAATATGGCGACATAGTAGGCATCAACGGGCGACCACGCCTTATGCTACTCACCACGAACTTTGATCTACTCAGGCACATACTCATCAAAGACTTCAACAACTTCGTTGACAGATCCGACGATATCTTATCCAGCTCTCCTTTCCCGAAATCTTTGTTTTTTGCCAAGGGCATGGAATGGCGGCGACACAGGCAAATCGTCTCTCCCACATTCAGTACCGGCAAGCTGAAATACATTTCCAAGTCTGTAGATCAAACGGCGAGAAACCTGAGCGAGTATATAGAAAGATCTGCAAAAGAGAATAAGCTCGTCCCAATCAAGGAACTGAGTGGCAAATATACATGCGAAATCATAGCAAAAACGGCTTTTGGACTTGACGCCAAATTTATTGACGGCGAAGACGATGAATTCTACAATTATGCCAAAAATATGCTTCGACTGAATCCTAGAACAGGAATCCGGAGAAAGATCTTCATGCTATTAGGCACAATCCCCCATTTAAGAGAACTGTCTATCAATACCTTTAAGATGCAGTATTTCGACCTGGTTGACCTGAAAGCCAACGAGTACTTTGGCGTAATCCTGAAGAACACAATCAGCGAGAGAAAACAGCAGCAAAGGACAGGGCTCGTGAGGTCTCACGTGGATTTTCTGGATCTTCTTCTCAAGGCCAACGACGCAGCTAAAGCTGGGAAATTCGAGGCTTCGGAGGACGAGCTTAACGAGACCCAGGACTGGAAACCCGTGGATGGTTTGAACGAAGAGGAAATAATCGGACATTCCATGCTGGTCATCTTTGCAGGCATGGAGACAACCGCCACGACCTTGCAGATGTGTCTCTACGAACTTGCAGCCAACCCGGACATTCAGGTACTCCTTCATGGTTTTTTCCCCTCTATTACTTAGTCCGCGGTTATTTTCTACAACGTGTGTCCTCTATATACGGCACATGTCCTGTCCTTACAGCATGCATCCTCTACATACGGCGTGTGTTCTGTCCTTACAGCATGCATCCTCTACATACGGCACATGTCCTGTCCTTACAGCATGTGTCCTCTACATACGGCGTGTATTCTGTCCTTACACCATGTGTCCTCTACATACGGCGTGTATTCTGTCCTTACACCATGTGTCCTCTACATACGGCGTGTGTCCTGTCCTTACAGCATGTGTTCTCTACATACGGCGTGTGCCCTGTCCTTACAGCATGTGTCTTCTACATACGGCGTGTATTCTGTCCTTACAGCATGTGTTCTCTACATACGGTATGTGTTCTGCCCTCACAGCGTGTATCCTGTCCAGTCTGTTTGAGCCCACTGCTCTGTGTTAGGAAAAAAAGTATGGTTAACCTGTTGGAGGTCAGCCATCCTCGTATTTTTCGCTCTGACACTTCTATGTGCGACAGCTTAGATGTTTCTAACTTTGCTAATATTTTGCTTGTCTATTATAACTTCCACTTAGATTTGCTGCACCCAGTCTCTACATAATCTTCCCATGACGTATACCTTAAAAAACACTGATCATGTTTCAAGACCCGCCAGTAATGAGCTGGCTGATAGTGATTGTTAATTTACGTAATAAGCATTAGAACATGATAGTTTATTTTTTATTTAATTTGGTGAGGATGGGCTGGGGGTTGGAGGGGGGGGGGTGGAGGCGGAGAAGACTCAAAATTAAAGTTAACTAATAAAGTGGGACCACAGCTTCCTATATGCGTCAAGGTTAACAAACCACAGCTTCCTATATGCGTCAAGGTCAACAAACCACAGCTTTCTATATGCGTCAAGGTTAACAAAACACAGCTTTCTATATGCGTCAAGGTCAACAAACCACAGCTTTCTATATGCGTCAAGGTTAACAAAACACAGCTTTCTATATGCGTCAAGGTTAGCAAACTACAGCTTTCTATATGCGTCAAGGTTAACAAATCACAGATTTCCACTTGCGTCAGGGTTAACGAACCACTTCTGACCAAAACCTTATTCCATCTCCCCACCTGCCACTATAAATGAGGTCATAAACATAAGCTACGCCAAAGTCAGATGCGTCGGGCCGAAAAATGCAGACACAACAAAACCAGTGTTGTTTTGAGCTCGAACGCAGTAGAATAAATTATGCAAATTATGTTAACCCACTGTTTACCACTGATAAGAAATTAACAGCGTATTTGTAATTTTCTTCCAGGAAAAGGTTTTCCAAGAAATTACAGCAGTGATCAAAGGAGAATCCCCAACATCCGAGGAGCTTAACAGTTTGCACTACACGGAACAGGTGATCAACGAGACCTTGAGGATGTATCCACCAGTACCTGTGGTCAACAGAATGGCCAAGAACACCCGGACCTACAATGGAGTGACCATACCGAAAGGAGCTGTTGTAAACATTCCGTATTTCTACATTCTCAACGACCCCAAGATCTTCCCCGAGCCAAAGAAGTTCAACCCTGACCGGTTCTCGCCGGCGGAGAAAGAGAAGCGGGATTCTCTGGCCTTCTCGGCATTTGGACATGGTCCGAGGTTGTGCCTAGGCATGCGGCTGGCCTACCTGGAGCTGAAGCAAGGCCTTGTGCACATTCTGAGGAAGATGAGGGTCGTTCTTAATGAGAAGACGGAGCCAAAGAAAGGATCAGAAGGGGTCAAGTTTAGCGTCCGCGATCTTCTGGATCCAGTGAAACCAATCATGTTGGCTTTTGAAATAAGGGATGCCAACTCGAGTAAACAGAACTGAGCGTCGCTAGTGTTACAGTTAGCATAGTACAGCTGTACTTGAGAACTTAGAAGGTGCTTGCTTTCACTTCGATTTGTAATGTTTACCTCCCTAATGTCCTACCAAGTATTGAATTATTTATAAAAGCATAGGCAGTAGTGGAAAAAGTCATGAGAGAGAGAGAGAGAGAGAGAGAGAGAGAGGAGATTATTTTAAAATTAATCACTTGTAATGTAATTGTTACGTTCACAAAAATGATTCATATGTGAAATAATAAGAACTATACATAATAACTATAACGCATTGAATGAAGACCAGTGTGTTCTGTTGGGTTTGTAGTGTTTCGTTACTTAGAACATCCACATAGCAAGACAGAAACCAGACATGAAATTACCGAAGTACATGAACAAGACAGTGCTATTTAAATGTACGCCAGATGATCTCATCCGATTCTACATAAAGGACCAATCAAATTCAGACTTTGTTACACGAAGGACCAGTCAAGTTACATCTTATATTTGTAGAAAATGTGCTTGTGAAATCGGCATTTATAAGAAGCAACAGCGTCATCATCATTATCATCATCATCATTGATAACATATCTGATAACCTTTGGTGCACAAAAAATACAGTATCTCCTTCCTCGATCTCCCTATAGATATTAGCTATATATGGCTGTGTCTCCTCCCTCGATCTCCCTATAGATATTAGCTATATATGGTTGTGTCTCCTCCCTCGATCTCCCTATAGATATTAGCTATATGGTTGTGTCTCCTCTCTCGATCTCCCTATAGATATTAGCTATATATGGTTGTGTCTCCTCCCTCGATCTCCCTATAGATATTAGCTATATATGGTTGTGTCTCCTCTCTCGATCTCCCTATAGATATTAGCTATATATGGCTGTGTCTCCTCCCTCGATCTCCCTATAGATATTAGCTATATATGGTTGTGTCTCCTCCCTCGATCTCCCTATAGATATTAGCTATATGGTTGTGTCTCCTCTCTCGATCTCCCTATAGATATTAGCTATATATGGTTGTGTCTCCTCCCTCGATCTCCCTATAGATATTAGCTATATATGGTTGTGTCTCCTCTCTCGATCTCCCTATAGATATTAGCTATATATGGTTGTGTCTCCTCTCTCGATCTCCCTATAGATATTAGCTATATATGGTTGTGTCTCCTCCCTCGATCTCCCTATAGATATTAGCTATATATGGTTGTCTCTCCTCTCTCGATCTCCCTATAGATATTAGCTATATATGGTTGTGTCTCCTCTCTCGATCTCCCTATAGATATTAGCTATATATGGTTGTGTCTCCTCCCTCGATCTCCCTATAGATATTAGCTATATATGGTTGTGTCTCCTCTCTCGATCTCCCTATAGATATTAGCTATATGGTTGTGTCTCCTCTCTCGATCTCCCTATAGATATTAGCTATATGGTTGTGTCTCCTCTCTCGATCTCCCTATAGATATTAGCTATATGGTTGTGTCTCCTCTCTCGATCTCCCTATAGATATTAGCTATATGGTTGTGTCTCCTCTCTCGATCTCCCTATAGATATTAGCTATATGGTTGTGTCTCCTCTCTCGATCTCCCTATAGATACTGGTTCTATGGTTTTGTCTCCTTCCTCGGTCTCCCTATTGATATTGGCTGTATGGTTGTGTCCCCTCCCTGATCTCCCTATTGATATTGGATGTATGGTTTTGTCGGTCTCCCTCGATCTCCCTATTGATATTGGTTGTATGGTTCTGTCGGTCTCCCTGTACCGAACACGAGCAAAGCCGGGCAGCACAAACACGCCTTGTCCTTTCTTTCAACAAACAGCACTGATAGCAATTCACTTTAAGTGGCACAGAAACTGTTGTAAGATCCTTACTTAGGAGCTATGGCTATCGAGGAGCACGATAAATAAAGTAACAAATGATGATGAGGATGGTGAACGTTATTTCACTGAAAAAGCAGTAATAAAATTCTTTGTATAAAATTCTAGACGTGTATAAATTTCAATATTTTAAGACCTATCAAAATAAACTACTATGCTGTGTAGATACAAATCTCTGCTAGTTGATGAGTAGTTTGGAGGCTTATCAGTGCTAAAGAACTTGTCAGGGAAGTGTGTACACACTGATAAATATGTCTCATCAGACGCACCTGATACGCCACGTACTTTGGCCCGTACTATCACGTTATCACGTTAATTGTTTTTTATTTAATTAATAGCATTCTAGTAATGGCATCTCAGCATACAGACAAGAATCGTTTGGGTGGTACTTCAATTTTCCCTAATTAACATTTTAAAATAACGATCAGAAAATATAATTAAATATAACATTGGTTATTTTGTCCACACTTATAATTAGTTTATCTGGTATGGAAAAATACGCAGCGTAATTCTGCTGATTTGGCAACATTTTGTCGATTTACCTGGCAACATGAAGAGATGATTGTGTAAGACTTCTTTAATTATCTAGCTATCTGGGAGAAGCGATGATTGTGTTAGACTTCTTTAATTATCTAGCTATCTGGGAGAAGCGATGATTGTGTTAGACTTCTCTAATTATCTAGCTAGCTGGGAGAAGCGATGATTGTGTTAGACTTCTTTAATTATCTAGCTACCTGGGAGAAGCGATGATTGTGTTAGACTTCTTTAATTATCTAGCTACCTGGGAGAAGCGATGATTGTGTTAGACTTCTTTAATTATCTAGCTACCTGGGAGAAGCGATGATTGTGTTAGACTTCTTTAATTATCTAGTTACCTGGGAGAAGCGATGATTGTGTTAGACTTCTTTAATTATCTAGCTACCTGGGAGAAGCGATGATTGTGTTAGACTTCTTTAATTACCCGCCTACCTGGGAGAAGCGATGATTGTGTTAGACTTCTTTAATTACCCGGCTACCTGGGAGAAGCGATGATTGTGTTAGACTTCTTTAATTACCCGCCTACCTGGGAGAAGCGATGATTGTGTTAGACTTCTTTAATTACCTGGCTACCTGGTAGCGCAGCTGAATGTGTTAAAGGACGCCGCGGACATCAAAAGCGAGGCTGCATGTTACCAGTCTGTGTGAATTCCAGAAGCAGATTACTGGATTATGGTTTGATATAAAACAAGGGGTCCGTCAGGGGTGCATATTGTCGCCTTACTTATTTAACTTGTATACTGAAAATATAATGAGGAATGTTAGAGAAAATGTAGACAAAGAATATTACGATGCCATAACAATTGGACGTTATGAAATACCAGAGATTAGATATGCTGATGACATAGTATTACTGTCCACAACACAAAAAAGAATGGAAAAACTAATTATGACAGTCCGTAAGAACAGCGAAGAGCAAAACCTCCATCTTAATGCGAAGAAAACTAAACTGATGATAAATGACAAAATAAACAAGGCAGCTGAAATATGTATCAATGAGGAAAAACTGAAATAGGTGGAGAGTTTTGAATATCTTCGATCACTTCTAACTAATAATGGAGATATAATGAGGGAAATTAAAAGGAGGACATCTATCGCTCCTCAGAAACTAAAACAACTAAAGAATCTGTGGAGAGGAAAAGACAAAACTACAAAAACAAGATTTTTAAGGGCATGCATCTTTCCCATCGCAACATATGCTTGTGAGACCTGGACACTTAACAAAACAGCTGAGAAACACATAAATTCCTTTGAATGTAAATGCTACAGAAGAGTTCTTCAAATATCATGGACACAAAAAAGAACAAATATATCCATACTACAAGAACTTAATATTGAAAAAGCCTGGCTAGTACAGAGGATTAAACAAAGAAAACGTAAATATTTTGGACACATTAAACGTCATGAGAACTTAGAGAAGACCATCTTGGAAGGGTACATAATGGGAAAAAGAAAGAGAAGAAGACTAAGGCGAATATAGCTGCAAGACATCGTTGATGGTCTGCACATGGATGCATCAGCAGCAGGTCATCTTGCTCAGAACCGAGAGGCCTACAGGAGAGCTGTTAGGGAGGCAAAGTTAAGCAAGGGGCATGTAAATGAAAGACTGACCTGGAAACTAGGTAGCACGTTCTCTTATTTGAAAGCAGATTCTTCCGCTGTGGCTTGGGCAAATTCTGTTCTCACGGACATGGCTTGCACACGATCTCTTTTTTTTCCCTCTTCTTCAACTGACAGTTGTGCAATCCAGTGCACTTTGCCATGCAGACATGTATTCTCTGTTGTCGGTGGAGATGTTAGCACTTTAAATGTGGTTGGAAATATTCTTCTGATGATGGAAAACTTTGGTCTACCTACGTCCAGACGAAACTAAACAACTAGAGTAAATGTTGAGCTATTGTTGTAAACTTGTGTAAACTAAGTTCTTGATAAAAGCTTTATTTTTTAAACCCAGCTTTTCTTAGTAAAACTTGTCTCGTTAATATGTAAAACTGGTTTGCTTTTTTTTTTCTTGTTTTGCCAGTTTGAACTTTCAATCTGGCTAAATGGAAAAGGAAAGTTTGCCTCTTGTCTGAAAGGTTTTGATGGCTGGAAGCAGAGATGACTGTGTTTAACTTTCTTAAGTACTCACCTACCTAGGAACAGTGAAGGTTATGTTAGACTTAGTTACTGCCTAACATGGGGGGGGGGGGGTGAGGGAGATGACTGTTAAACTTAATTACTGTCTTCCTGGGAGAAGCGATGATTGTGTCAGACTTATTTAATTACCCGCCTACCTGGGAGAAGCGATGATTGTATTAGACTTATTTAATTACCCGCCTACCTGGGAGAAGCGATGATTGTATTAGACTTATTTAATTACCCGCCTACCTGGGAGAAGCGATGATTGTGTTAAAGGACGCCGCAGACATCAAAAGCAAGTCTGCATGTTACCAGTCTGTGTGAATTCCAGAAGCAGATTACTGGATTACGTGCAAGAGATGGGCGTGGAATTGCTGATTTTGTCAACCGAGTACATGGAAATAACAATTATGTTGTAAAGAAATGTCGCAAAAAGGCTTCGTCTAAACACTGACATCTGCCAGCTATTAGGGAGTGGGAGACAGCAGCTTTGTTTCCAAGGCTGGACTCACAGGTTGGCTTTTTCTCTGACTTTCTAGGACAAAGAAACGGCTGCTGTCTATAACTACAGCGTTCTTTAAGTTGATCTAACACAGCTTTCTGTATGGAGGAGACACAAGGAGGTGGTCTTAAACGTGGTTACAAGGGGATGAACGAGAATAAAATAAATCTCTGGTCACACAAGCCTGTACGCTTACCTGGACTAGTTAGTTCAGTCATCTGTATGTCCCTTGCGGAACTTTGCCTCTATAACATTGATGATTGTGAATCATATATTTTTTAATAGTTTCATATTATAGAATAGTTCTATAGTACTGAATCTTACAGATGCTCTTTGATTAACACATCTCAGGTTTCATAAAACTTTACCACTTCATCAAATCAGAGCAAGTCCAATGAAATGTTCCTCCATTATTTAATTCTGACAAATAAGTTCAATGTGTATGGTTGTTAACATCACTTGAATCACTTAATAATTTTTCCACAATATCATATTCTATCATATTCTACATGCAGCATTTCTCAATTTCTCAAATACACAATATTCTGCACTTGATACAAGAACATTTCCTATCTCAGGATCTGCAACACGTGGTCAACTAGTTTCTCGTCTAAAATCACTGTACTCAAAGTTTCAAAAGTGTCAATTCTTCTTAATCACTTGAATCACTTGAAAACCATCTTCCGTCTAACACTACTTCTGATTTTATATCGTCTCGTCCTCTTTCTTCTCTTGTCTGTCTTCTGATTTCTTCTGACGGTCTTCCTCTGCCGTCTCTCAATCGCAGTGTACTAACGAGCAAAGTCTACGTACCTCTTCTCTGGAATTCTGTTCTTATCTCTCATCTGATGGCTTCTCGGCTGTTCTGGTCAGATCTTCTTTCATCACTCTTGACTGTCCACGTGCACTGACCATCTTTGTTTGTAGTCCTGGTCAGTAGCTACTTGCCGGACCGACGGTGTTCTGACGATCTCCCTCCTCTGTTTCCTCTCTCTTCTACTTCCGTACTTCTTCCTCTCTTCTACTTCCAAACTTCTTGGTTCTTCTTGGTTTTCTGATTGTCTGTTCTTCCGTCTTCGGCCTAATCTCCTCTCTCCAGGACTTCTGTACTTCTTCGTCCTCTCCTGTCTCTCATGTACTTCCGTGCTTCCTCCTTCTTTTTCCTGTCTCTCAGCTCGCCTTTTTATCTTCAAGTCCAGCTTGACGGAATAACCAATAAATATTTTGGCTCCACCCTTCAGATGGCCACTGGTTCCCATGAGCGTTCAGATTGTCCGTAATTCAAACTGCCACGTAATTCAAACTGCCCCGTGACTTATCTCTCGAATGTCAATTGCCCAACAGGCCAGACCTCAAATATTTAGTTGGTCAGCTGACAGAGTTGGTCACTCCTTTATTTAAAAACCGTGCGCAACAGCGTCCTAACGCGTGTCAGTCTCGTCTATACAATTGTTATTTACCCAAGTCATTATCTTGCTCTTTCATATCGGAGGTTTTATTGTGTCCTCGCTTTTCATCGTGTCTGCCTTTTCTATCTTGTTTACACGTGTCAACGTCCAGTCACTGCTTTATTATCACTGAACCATCCTACTTTCTGGCATCCTTCCTTTGTACTACCTATATGTCAGCGTCACTGAGACTCGTCTTTTTCTATTCACTGTTTTCACTGTTTACTTTTTTCTGTGTCTTGTTCTAGTGTCATGGAAGTTCTATCCTTTCTTTTCCTTTCCCATCCACCTTTTCTCTGTCGCTATTCGCTGTTACTATTTTGTATACGGTATATTTTCATAATCATATTCATTAATAATAATAATAACAACAACAATGATCATTACTTACAAGGCCATGCTACACCTCACTAACAGCACTCCTGTAGGCCTCTCGGTTCTGAGCAAGATGACCTGCTGCTGATGTATCCACTTGCAGATCATCAACGATGTCTTGCAGCCATCTTCGCCTTAGTCTTCTTCTCTTTCTTTTTCCCATTATGAACCCTTCCAAGACGGTCTTCTCTAAATTCTCATGACGTTTAATGTGTCCAAAATATTTAAGTTTTCACTCTTTAATCCTCTTTACTGGTCAGCCTTCTTCAATATTAAGTTCTGGTAGTATGGATATGTTTGTTCTTTTTTGTGTCCATGATATTTAAAGAAATCTTCTGTAGCATCTACATTCAAAGGCATATATGCGTTTCTCAGCTGTTTTGTTAAGTGTCCAGGTCTCACAAGCATATGTTGGGATGGGAAAGATGCATGCCCTTAAAAATCTTATTTTTGTAGTTCTGTCTGTTCCTCTCCACAGATTCTTTAGTTGTTTTAGTTTCTGAAGAGCGATAGATGTCCTCTTATTAAATTTCCCTCATTGTATCTCCATTATTGGTTAGTAATGATCCAAGATATTCAAAACTGGAAGAACTATAAGAAAAATAAATACTCTGCTGTTCAGTGTCCATGGCTAGAGAAAAATAAAGTTGGTACATAAAGAATCCTGGCTTTTTATGAGGCTGTGGGAAAGAAATATTCACAAAAGTCTCCCATTGTCAGTGATATGTCTGCTTTATATATCAGGTTGAAAAGTGTTAAGAAGGAAGGTGTTACTGCCCGCCGAATGCTGCTTCATTTTCCCTGGACGCCCCCAGCTGGCCCCGTTTTTCCACCGGCCTCATACTGACCTTTTTTCTTTCACCGGTCCCCCCTCCGCCTCTTTCCGGTTCCTTTCCACTTTTGGAAATACCGATTTACATTGATAACTAGCGCCATCGACTGAATATCCAGGTCAAGAATTACATGAGTCAGGTAACGCGTCTTGAAACTATGACTCTTGTAACTATTTTCTGATCAGCCGATGTACGTATATTATACCCCGTTTTGTTTTGTTTTGTTTTGTTTTGTTTTGTCTGTCAGGCTCTGTTGTTTTGTTAACTTTTAAACTCTTCTGTCAACACCTGCAAAGTCTGCACTGGAGCAGGGACTTCACCAGGGAAAATCAATTCAAAATACAGAAATTTTGTATCATTTTCTCCTCGAACCAGGCACATTATCCGATCAGTTTTCCGGCTGACAAAATAAAAGATAAATTTCTCAAACAATCCGAGATAACACATGCACGCCTGGAGAAACTGAGAGTTGTTTCCCTTCGTCGGCGCCATCTTTGTGGATAAGTATTGCTAACCGTTGTTTAAATGAAATCTTGCACAAGTCGAGCACGAACCGCGGCTGAATCAATGCTGAAGACCTTGTCATGTTTTTGGTTGTTTTGTTCGTGACCCCGTTTTGTAAAAGTGCCCTCTGCAGATTCTCGATGACTGACTTACACGAGTGCAACTGAAATCAAGTCTCTGTATTGTGTAACCAAAGAGATGTGTTTACCTCCGGCATGTTTTCTCTTCTTTATCCTTTTCTTACAGCCGTAGCTGATGCCTTCAACAGCATCTCTCTCTCTCTTGTTGTTTTCTTTTCTTGCCAATTCTCCTGAATGTCTTGAGATACAGGTCACCCTCTATATATGTGTTTTCGGTTGTTTCAGTCACCTCACAACATATTTACGTATATCAATCCGTGATCCATAAAGCATTATTATCACGGATACAAAAAAGAACAAATATATCCATACTACAAGAACTTAATATCGAAGAAGGCTGGCTAGTAAAGAAGATTAAACAGTGAAAACGTAAATATTTTGAACACATTTAAACGCCATTATCATTTAGAAAAGACAGTCTTGGAAGGGTACATAATGGGGAAAAAGAAAGAGAGGAAGACCAAGGTGAAGATGGCTGCAAGACATCGTTGATAATCTGCAAGTGAATGCATCAGCAGCAGGCCATCTTTCTTACAACCGAGAGGTCTACAGGAGAGCTGTTGGGGAGGCAAAGTTCCGCAAGGGACATGGAAATGACTGACTGACTGACTGACTGACCCATAAAATTTCGAACATGAAGGCGATCATGAAAAGTAAAAGTGTTTTAACGACGTGAAAAAATCCCTTGAAAAGTTTCGCCCGTAAGCAATGTTGCTGGCGAATGTCTTCTTTGAAATCATCCCAATTCTTTGAACTGACCAATTCCCCCCCCCCCCCCCCCCCCCCACCCCTTTTCCCAATTCCTCCCCCCACCCCTGCCAAAAAAAACAAACAAACAGAAACATGAGAGCGATACAATTGTAATCTAGGACTGCATTATTACTTGAAGGCAGTGGACTAGAGTACCGCTACATAAATCTCCACCCCACCCCACCCCCGACAGTGAAACTTGAGACTTGATGTATTTGTGTGAGTCAAGTTATATCAGGGAACGTTTGCCTGTAGAGGGAACCTCATAGGCGTATCCTGCATGCATGTTTGCTGGAGAATTAGAGGATAATCCGGTGTTTTTGGAATACATTACTACTATTACTGCTGCTGCTACTAATGTTACTACTACTACTACCGCTACTACTACTACTGCTATTACTACTACTTCTGTTACTACTACTACTATTACTACTATTGCTACTACTACTCTTACCACTTTTACTATTACTACTACTACTACTACTTACTACTGCTATAAAATTACTACTATTACTACTATCATTACTTCTACTATTTCTACTACAACAACTTCTGCTGCAATTACTATTACTACGACTTTTACTATTACTACTGCTACTGCTATTTTTACTATTTTGTTATTTATTATTAATGTTATTATTTTTATTATTCTCATTTGAGCAAGAGCGGACAAAAGGTGAAGGACAGGCCTTTCTGGAAGACCCTTGCGGAAACCCCACGTGTCTGGGGCACTTAAGGTTGAGAGAGAGAGAGACAGAGAGAGAGAGAGACAGAGACAGAGAGAGAGACAGAGAGAGAGACAGAGAGAGACAGAGACAGAGATTATTATTATAATAATTATATTTATAGTAACAGTAGGAATAGTAGTAGAAGTAGTAGCAATGGTCGTGGTGATAGTAGGGTTATTAATAGCAGCAAAAAGTAGTTTTAGTAGGGCCGTCGATGCTGTTATTGTGCTGTTTTGTGACTCATTAAAAAAAAGTGAAAAAAATACAGTAACCCTGAACTTCAGCGAAAGACATGTTGCTTATATCAAGCCTTTGTTTCTTCCTCGCGTACGCTGTCCGATAACAAACAAAGACTCAGGAAGAAGGGCAATTCCCGTGCGAGTAAAGTAGACACAAAGGAATCAACGAGCAGCGAACTGATACTAAAGCCAATGATTTACATGGAAAGAATCGGAAATGAAAGAATCGATCCAGTCATGGGGAAGTAGTCCCGAATGGACGGTTGGGGATTCTTGGCGCCATTTTTGTGAAGTTCCAAAAGAATGCAGAACTTGGCGCCAGAACCAGGCGTTTGTGGTCTAGAGATTGCAGTAAAGATATTTTCAAATAAAATTTAAGTATGGAAGCTTTCTTTGTAAGAACAAGCACAATAAATAGGGCAAAAACATGTCTGGTCTGTGTTAGAAATCTGAAGGGATCTTAAGATATGGCGCTTTCTCGAATTGCTCCCGTGGGGGGGGGGTGGGGAACCTGTAAATATTACTTGAGCTTGGTCACGTGTTACTGATCGACGTTGTTTTCATGGTGGAGGAGCCAACGAGAAGTTTGTTTATCAGATCCTTTTCAGAAATTAAACGAAACTCATTGGAACCTACTCCTTGTTCCAGAAGTTTCCGCCCCTGGGTTATAGTACCAAGACAAAGTTTGGAATTACAAGGAAATCCTTAGTTCCTCTGTTTACTGTGAAAGGTCATTCTTAAATTTATGACCAACAGTGTGATGCAAGGGCTGTTAAATCTCATGAAGGTCATTAATTCAGCCTTGTGTGATCAACAAAGATGTCGAAAACAACAAGAACAAGAGCAAGGAACCATGCTTAATAGATTTATAAAGAATTATATATATATCAATACTACAGTTCAGTTCTTAGACTAAAGTTATATCCTATGATACTTACATGCCACAGGAGTTTGAAGTTTTAGTACCGTAAAAAATTTCTAGGCTACAGGATTGTGAGACAGGAGTTTGAAGTTTTAGTACGTTCACATTTCTAGGCTACAGGATTGTGAGACAGGAGTTTGAAGTTTTAGTACCTTCACATTTCTAGGCTACAGGATTGTGAGGAATAGAGGTTACATCACTCCCAGCTAACATTACTTTCCAAGAGAAGTTCCCAGTACCCAGATCATGAGGCAGAATTGACCCAGGTGTCAGTTGGTGTCATAAATATTTCGCCTTCAGGTCGGCAAGCAAGTGCACTAGCCACTACACCCACTGTTGCACTTAATCTTAGACTACCAGGCAAAATAAAATCCCGAAGCCACACGAAGAATTTATAACAGAACCAACCGCCTAGGCATGAGAAGGCAGTTTACATTCGCATCCTGGTACAGCTTATTTAAATGTGAACTTAAAAAAAAACATACAGAAGTAATTATTTTTAAAATTATGTTCCAAAGCTTTCTATACGGCCCACAGAATTCTGCCGGTCTCACATGACTCTAACCCAGACAGAATTTACTGCAAATTAGGTGTGATTTTCTTTGGAAAACGACCGGTACAACTTGTTCTGGTCAGCAGTCAGCAGGTGATGGCTCCACAGTCAATCATCAGCAGCTGCGTGTTAGGTATAACGTTCAGTTTCAAGTATTAATGAAATCTTCCCAACCATCTGCGACAGGAACCGTAACTCATTGTCTATTTTTTTGTTTTTTTATACTTTAAAAAATGATTTTCTCCCATTCCAAATTGTTGTTTATTTTAACATTAGGTGAGATATTATATTGCAGACCTCAGATTTCTTGATTAGGCAACTTCACATTACCTGTACGCATTTATTTATAAACCTTGGTTAAGCAACTTCACATTAACTGTATACATTTATTTTACTGCCACTTGTTTAGGCAACTTCACATTAACTGTATACATTTATTTTACTGCTGCTAGGTGAGGCAACTTCACATTTCTGTATACATTTATTTTACTGCCGGTAGGTTAGGCAACTTCACATTAACTGTATACATTTATTTTACTGCCGGTAGGTTAGGCAACTTCACATTAACTGTATACATTTATTTTACTGCCAGTAGGTTAGGCAACTTCACATTAACTGTATACATTTATTTTACTGCCACCTATCAAAGTTTGTTTACCACTCTTTAGAACCTTCAGTATAACAATTAGAAGCAAATCAGTAAGGTTACAAGATTCATTCTCAACTCATATTTGATATTAATATACACTTGTTAGAACTTTAGTAGCTTTGTATTGAATTCTGGTAACTTCTTGACCACGCAACTAAAACTGACAACAAAAAAAAAAGACTTATGAAAGAAAGGTGGGAAAATTAACGTTCTATAAAATAAACATAAACCAGACACAGACTTGTTAAACGGTGTCAGCCCATTACAGTTTCTTGTGTTTGCTATGGCTTTTCACAGTTGCCGAACCCAGTGTACACACTACTGGCCTATTACTTTCCTACAGAGTTAATTACTTCTTCAACGATTTGGTAAACAAATCGTGACTGGAAAAACCCAGTTTAATGAACGCCCCATATACTTTCCAGCTTTTATAATGAGTTTATGCGCAATGGAAGAAAAAAGAACGACAGTTATAGTCAGTTAACGCTTGCAAACATCTCTCCACCGAAAACATGACAATATGTTGAATTTCGACTAGCAGATCGTAATTCAGGTTACCAGGCAGTTCTTTTATAATCGAGACGTAGAGTTACTTTTGTGCGTGTGTGTGTGTGTGTGCGTGTGCGTGTGTGTGTGTGTGTGTGTGCGTGTTTTTTTTTCAGTGGAAATCGATAACAAAATTTCAATTTCGAATACCCCTAGAAATTTTGTGAAAATGACAGGTAACTATAGCCGCATTATGCCAAGGAGAAAGCTCGGGGTATGGTGTTAGTACCCAAGTTTTCCCTGACCTGTCGGCCTGGCTGTCATGCCTTCCCCGGTTCCAGAAGAAATCGGCAACCCATTTCTACAACTGGGCGGACTGGGGTGGGTGGGGGCCCTCCAGCTGGGTTCGAGTTACAGTGGGTGGGGGGCCCTCCAGCTGGGTTCGAGTTACAGGAATTCGCGTCGCCCTAGAAAATGACCTTGGAGTGAGAAGAATGTCGCTTTTCTTGAAATTTGTTAACCAGCATTTTTCTGCAGCTTCTCTCCTGGCTCATGCTGCCAATATTTGATCAATGATCTCTCTCTCTCTCTCTCTCTCACACACAACAAGCCAAGGCCCGGCTTCTGTGCACTCGTGTCTCTTGTCTTCACTTTTGATCCTCGTTTCATCTTCGATGGAGTTTGCGTCAGAGGGTCGCTCTTCTTCCTGTGTGTGAGATTCCTTGAAAGTCAGAGTCGCTCTTCTTCCTGTGTGTGAGATTCCTTGAAAGTCAGAGTCGCTCTCCTTCTTGTGTGTGAGATTCCTTGAAAGTCAGAGTCTCTCTTCTTCCTGTGTGATTCCTTGAAAGTCAGAGTATCTCTTCTTCCTGTGAGATTCCTTGAAAGTCAGAGTCGCTCTTCTTC
Organism: Achatina immaculata; assembly: GCA_009760885.1. NCBI lineage: Eukaryota > Metazoa > Mollusca > Gastropoda > Stylommatophora > Achatinidae > Lissachatina > Lissachatina immaculata. The sequence continues at coordinate 36,133,788 of CM019716.1, forward strand.
CTGTGAGATTCCTTGAAAGTCAGAGTCGCTCTTCTTCCTGTGTGTGAGATTCCTTGAAAGTCAGAGTCTCTCTTCTTCCTGTGTGTGAGATTCCTTGAAAGTCAGAGTCGCTCTTCTTCCTGTGTGTGTGATTCCTTGAAAATCAGAGTCGCTCTTCCTGTGTGTGTGTGATTCCTTGAAAGTCAGAGTCGCTCTTCCTGTGTGTGTGTGTGATTCCTTGAAAGTCAGAGTCGCTCTTCTTCCTGTGTGTGTGATTCCTTGAAAGTCAGAGTCGCTCTTCCTGTGTGTGTGTGTGTGTGTGTGATTCCTTGAAAGTCAGAGTCGCTCTTCCTGTGTGTGTGTGTGTGATTCCTTGAAAGTCAGAGTCGCTCTTCTTCCTGTGTGTGTGTGATTCCTTGAAAGTCAGAGTCGCTCTTCCTCCTGTGTGTGTGATTCCTTGAAAGTCAGAGTCGCTCTTCCTGTGTGTGTGTGTGATTCCTTGAAAGTCAGAGTCAGAGTCGCTCTTCTTGTGTGTGTGTGTGTGACTCCTTGAAAGTCAGAGTCGCTCTTCCTGTGTGTGTGTGTGATTCCTTGAAAGTCAGAGTCGCTCTTCCTCCTGTGTGTGTGATTCCTTGAAAGTCAGAGTCTGTCTTCTTGTGTGTGAGATTTCCTGTAAGTCAGAGTCGCTTTTCTTGTGTGTGAGATTCCTTGAAAGTCAGAGTCGCTCTTTCTGTGTATGTGATTCCTTGAAATTCAGAGTCACGGCTGAGGTCAGATCAGGTCGAATATCAGAGTCATGACCTAACTCTGAGTGATATGGAAACTGTTTCACTGACTGACTGACTGATTGACTGACTGACTCACTCACTCACACATTCACTCACTCACTCACTCACTCTCTCACTCACTCACTCAAACAAAACTGTAAACTTATTTCATATAAAATGTCTCAGTATCTTGGTGTAAAAAATCCTTTCCCTTCGCTGATGGTACATCTTTAAAGAAAGGCCCTGCCTGTGTTAGGTACCCCAAAGAGAGCTTGGCTTTACTTTACATATAGGGGGCCCTTGTCTGTGTTAGGTACCCCAAAGAGAGCTTGACTTTACATATTTACAACTGGAAACAAAACAGTTGATGTAAAATTATAATCTAACAACAAGCTTTGCATACATCAAAATTGTTCAGAGTTAGAGTCCCACACTCCAATCATCTACTTCTCATACCCCTCCCTCCTTCTCCTCCTCCAAATGCGTCTGAATACCCCCAATGAGTGTACATACCCCCAATTATAATCGTTAAATGCGATCTGATGATGGCGAAGGTAACTATGCTATCTCCTTATTCAACATGTTTCTGCTTTTCGTTTCTGGAAAAACATAATCTTCTAACTACGGTTCTGCAAGCTAAAAGGAAGGGAACATCGTGACAAGCTGAAGTAAAAGAAATAATAGAGGAAAACAAGAGAAGGAGAAAACCAGAGAAAGAGAAAACCAGAAAAATCAGAAAATGGAAACTCAAGTGTCGGAAGCGGACAACGTGGCCAGGAGCTAGCTGGCAAGTGTGGAGAAAAGGGGAGACGCCCGGCGCACATGACGACGTATAACTATGAAATAGAATCTAAAATGCATGTTTTGTGATAACATGGCGACAGCATCCTGACCTGAGAGCTTCGTTCCCTTATTCTGGAACCAGGGAACTAAGAGGAGGGCAGAGGGCCTAGAAGGAAGAGATTTGAGAAAGAAGAGAGACAGGGAAAGGAATTGGACGCAAAGAAGACGAAAAAAATGCCCTTTTAAGACAAACTGGCAAAAAAAGTAGGCATGTCAGAGAGCCCCGCCATTTTCTCTGAACCTTGCTTGAGGCTCTCTGTATCATTATTATCCTTTCTAATGCTGGGGATAAAAAGAGGTACGGGTAAAGATAAAACCAGTAGAAAAACTCTTTAAATTCTTCTTCTTCTTCTTCTTTTTCTTCTTCTTCTTCTTCTTCTTCCGCTATATATTCGAAGAAAGAAACTTGTGCTATATTCTTCACCCGTCTCGACTTATCTTGAAGCACATACGCAGTTTCGGATGGGGAGTAGTAACAGTGGATTTCTTGTAGACTTTTGCTTGTCCCAAAATCCTATAGCCAGGGGACACATGACCTTGTTATCCAGGACGACGGACAGCCTTTTTTTACCCGGAGTTCATGGAGGAGGTTGGATAGAATGTTGGACAGCTCTGATTCGTCGCTACAAGTAACCATACTCTTCTTTTGGCTGTCATTTTTCATTTGAAAGAAAGAAAGGAAGGAAAGAAGGAAGGAAGAGGGAAGAAAGAAAGAAAGGAAGGAAGGAAGGAAAGAAAGAAGAAAGGAAGAAACAGAGAAAGAAAGGAAGGAAGGAAAGAAGGAAGGAAGGAAGAAAGAAAGGAAGGAAGGAAGAGGGAAGAAATGAAGGAAGGAAGAAGGAAGAAAGAAAGAAAGAAAGGAAGGAAGGAAGGAAAAAAGGAAGGAAGAAAGAAAGAAAGAAAGGAAGGAAGGAAGGAAGGAAGGAAGAAAGAAAGAAAGAAAGAAGGAAGGAAGGAAGGAAGGAAGGAAGGAAGGAAGGAAGGAAGGAAGGAAGGAAGGAAGAATGCTTGACAGAACGAGGAGAAGACATGAGTTTTATAGTTAAAAGATTGTCAACTGGAATCCAGAAACTCGAGTGAATCCATCTTCTCTGATATCCAAAATATGGTTTCAAATGTTTGTTCACAAAATAATGAGAAAAAAGCGCTGAAATAATACTCGTATTCTGTTCTCTCGCTTAGCTTCGAATTTCAAGTTTTCAATATTTTTCTTGTCATGTCTCCAGCCCTCGTCCATCATTGGTGGCTGTTTATCTTCTGTATTTTCATTGGCATGTTTGCTTTTACATCATTTCTTTAAGCTTCTTCACTTGCTCAGTTCTATTGTCTTCCCTCGAATGTGCTTTACTGTGTTGCTTCGAATGTGTAATTTAATATGTATCTACATTCCCTCTAATGTGTTTTAATGCTTTCCCTTTCATGGTTTTTTTCTGTATTCCCTTTAGTGTGTTTATGTACCTTCCCTACAAAGTGCTTTCCCGTGTTCCTTGTAGCGTGTATTTCTATTGCACGTCCCATTTCCCTGCTTAAGGCCCGGTTTGTTGTCCCTGTGTGAACCTCTACTGTAAAAGGATGAAAACTACTGCTTGTTCTTTTCACGATTCCTTTACACATGATAGTATCCTTAAGCAATCCTCATAATAGGTTCTTCTTTATCCAAAGAGTGTTACAAACGTTGTATCGTTGTACATAGCATTCTCTTTAAGCTCAGCACGGAGCACAGTCATTTTAACCTCAGCAAGGAGCACAGTCAGTTTAAGCTCAACAAGGAGCACAGTCACTTTAACCTCCGCAAGGAGAACAGTCACTTTAAACTTAGCAAGGAGCACAGTCACTTTAAGCTCAGCAAGGAGCACAGTCACTTTAAGCTCAGCAAGGAGCACAGTCACTTTAACCTCCGCAAGGAGCACAGTCACTTTAAGCTCAGCAAGGAGCACAGTCACTTTAAGCTCAACAAGGAGCACAGTCACTTTAAACTTAGCAAGGAGCACAGTCACTTTAACCTCATCAAGGAGAACAGTCACTTTAAACTTAGCAAGGAGCACAGTCACTTTAAGCTCAGCAAGGAGCACAGTCACTTTAAGCTTAGCAGGGAGCACAGTCACTTTAACCTCTGCAAGGAGCACAGTCACTTTAAGCTCAGCAAGGAGCACAGTCACTTTAAACCTAGCAAGGAGCAGTCACTTTAAGCTTAGCAAGGAGCAGTCACTTTAAGCTTAGCAAGGAGCACAGTCACTTTAAACTTAGCAAGGATTAGTCACTTTAAGCTTAGCAAGGAGCAGTCACTTTAAGCTTAGCAAGGAGCACAGTCACTTTAAACTTAGCAAGGAGCAGTCACTTTAAGCTTAGAAAGGAGCACAGTCACTTTAAACTTAGCAAGGAGCAGTCACTTTAAACTTAGCAAGGAGCAGTCACTTTAAACTTAGCAAGAGCACAGTCACTTTAACCTCAACAAGGAGCACAGTCACTTTAAACTTACTAAGGAGCACAGTCACTTTAAACTTAGCAAGGAGCAGTCACTTTAAACTTAGCAAGGAGCTGTCACTTTAAACTTAGCAAGGAGCAGTCACTTTAAAATCAGCTAGGAGCACATGCACTTTAAACTTAGCAAGGAGCAGTCACTTTAAACTTAGCAAGGAGCAGTCACTTTAAACTTAGCAAGGAGCAGTCACTTTAAACTTAGCAAGGAGCAGTCGCATTAAACTTAGCAAGGAGCACAGTCACTTTAAACTTAGCAAGGAGCAGTCATTTTAAACTTAGCAAGGAGAAGTCACTTTAAACTTAGCAAGGAGCACAGTCACTTTAAGCTCAGCAAGGAGCACAGTCACTTTAAACCTAGCAAGGAGCAGTCACTTTAAGCTTAGCAAGGAGCAGTCACTTTAAGCTTAGCAAGGAGCACAGTCACTTTAAACTTAGCAAGGATTAGTCACTTTAAGCTTAGCAAGGAGCAGTCACTTTAAGCTTAGCAAGGAGCACAGTCACTTTAAACTTAGCAAGGAGCAGTCACTTTAAGCTTAGAAAGGAGCACAGTCACTTTAAACTTAGCAAGGAGCAGTCACTTTAAACTTAGCAAGGAGCAGTCACTTTAAACTTAGCAAGAGCACAGTCACTTTAACCTCAACAAGGAGCACAGTCACTTTAAACTTACTAAGGAGCACAGTCACTTTAAACTTAGCAAGGAGCAGTCACTTTAAACTTAGCAAGGAGCTGTCACTTTAAACTTAGCAAGGAGCAGTCACTTTAAAATCAGCTAGGAGCACATGCACTTTAAACTTAGCAAGGAGCAGTCACTTTAAACTTAGCAAGGAGCAGTCACTTTAAACTTAGCAAGGAGCAGTCACTTTAAACTTAGCAAGGAGCAGTCGCATTAAACTTAGCAAGGAGCACAGTCACTTTAAACTTAGCAAGGAGCAGTCATTTTAAACTTAGCAAGGAGAAGTCACTTTAAACTTAGCAAGGAGCACAGTCACTTTAAACTTAGCAAGGAGCACAGGCACTTTAAACTTAGCAAGGAGCAGTCACTTTAAACTTAGCAAGGAGCAGTCACTTTAAGCTTAGCAAGGAGCAGTCACTTTAAAATCAGCTAGGAGCTGTCACTTTAAACTTAGCAAGGAGCAGTCACTTTAAACTTAGCAAGGAGCAGTCACTTTAAACTTAGCAGGGAGCAGTCACTTTAAACTTAGCAAGGAGCAGTCACTTTAAAATCAGCTAGGAGCTGTCACTTTAAACTTAGCAAGGAGCAGTCACTTTAAACTTAGCAAGGAGCAGTCGCATTAAACTTAGCAAGGAGCCGTCACTTTAAACTTAGCAAGGAGCAGTCACTTTAAACTTAGCAAGGAGCAGTCACTTTAAACTTAGCAGGGAGCAGTCACTTTAAACTTAGCAAGGAGCAGTCACTTTAAAATCAGCTAGGAGCTGTCACTTTAAACTTAGCAAGGAGCAGTCACTTTAAACTTAGCAAGGAGCAGTCACTTTAAACTTAGCAGGGAGCTGTCACTTTAAACTTAGCAAGAAGCACAATCACTTTAACCTCAACAAGGAGCACAGTCACTTTAAACTTAGCAACGGAGCACAGTCACTTTAAGCTCAGCACGGAGCACAGTAACTTTAAACTTAACAAGGAGCAGTCACTTTAAGCTTAGCAACCTTTGATAAAGTATGGAAAAAAGGTCTGCTGTGGAAACTAAGAAACTGCAATGTGAATGGAAGACTGTACAACTGGATAAAGTCCTATTTACACAATAGAAGAGCTAGAGTAGTAATGGATGGACACAACAGCCAGAAAGTACTTCTGCGACACGGTGTACCACAAGGAGGAGTCCTTTCGCCTACACTATTCCTTGTATTCATTAATGACCTGGTCAAGGAACTTCCCTATGGAATCAAAGCGGCACTGTATGCAGATGATCTGGTCATGTGGTGTACAGATGAATATGCGACAGTTGCTACACAGAGACTCCAAAGAGCAGCAGACATCTTGACATCATGGACAAACAAATGGTGTGTAAGTATCAACACAGATAAATCAAGTACCACTCTGTTCACCCTCTCATCTAAACAGAAAGCAGGTAAGATCTTTGTAAATGAAATACCCTTAAGGATGGACAACCAACCCACTTACTTAGGAGTGACTCTTGACTCAAAACTGACGTGGAAGCAACACATCAACAGTGCAGAAGCAAAAGCCAGAAGAAAAGTAGCCATATTAAGAAAATTGAGTGGAACCACATGGGGAGCTAGTGAAAGAATCCTCAAGAATGTATATCAGCAAAGTATTCTACCACATTTAGAATATGGCTCAACATCTTGGTGCACAGCATCAAACACTACGCTGCATAATCTAGACAAGGTTCAAAATCAGTCACTACGGATTATCACAGGTGCCATGAGGTCCACACCAATAGCAGAAATGCAGAAAATAGTTGGTGTTCAAGCGCTAAAGGAACGTAGAGACACAAAGGTCATGACCATGGGAGAAAAATTCCTTAGCTCTGTAAGCCATCCCCTGAAGGAGAGATTCAATAACTTGGCATTAGGACGGCTTAAAAGAAGCAGCTTCACTCATCAGGCCAAGCGTATGCGTAAGCTGATACCTGACCTTCCAACTGTAGTCGCTCCATTATCATCTGTACCAGAGCATACACCATGGAAAGAAGCAGATTATACACAAATATCTATTCAGACTGAAGTGAAAGGTGTGCAGAATGGTGAGATGCAGAGCAGTCTTGTAAGATCAACAGCCACACTTAGTGTTCTAGATGACAAATATCCATGTAACACCTGGATACGTGTGTATACAGATGGATCTGCACATAATGCCATAAAGAATGGAGGGGCAGGAGCATATATTGAATATCCAAACAACACCATTGACAAGATTTCCATACCCACTGGTAAATACTGCAACAACTTTGATGCAGAAGTTAGGGCAATTATTGCTGCAGTTGAAAAACTATCAGACTCCAGAATTGATACATGTCCTGTAGTAATTCTCACAGATGCAAGATCAGTACTGGAGGCTCTTCAGTGCAACAAACTACCAGACCTTAAGGATGCCTTGTCAAAATTGGCTTACAACATGGAGTCACTTTGCAAAGTATTCTACCACATTTAGAATATGGCTCAACATCTTGGTGCACAGCATCAAACACTACGCTGCATAATCTAGACAAGGTTCAAAATCAGTCACTACGGATTATCACAGGTGCCATGAGGTCCACACCAATAGCAGAAATGCAGAAAATAGTTGGTGTTCAAGCGCTAAAGGAACGTAGAGACACAAAGGTCATGACCATGGGAGAAAAATTCCTTAGCTCTGTAAGCCATCCCCTGAAGGAGAGATTCAATAACTTGGCATTAGGACGGCTTAAAAGAAGCAGCTTCACTCATCAGGCCAAGCGTATGCGTAAGCTGATACCTGACCTTCCAACTGTAGTCGCTCCATTATCATCTGTACCAGAGCATACACCATGGAAAGAAGCAGATTATACACAAATATCTATTCAGACTGAAGTGAAAGGTGTGCAGAATGGTGAGATGCAGAGCAGTCTTGTAAGATCAACAGCCACACTTAGTGTTCTAGATGACAAATATCCATGTAACACCTGGATACGTGTGTATACAGATGGATCTGCACATAATGCCATAAAGAATGGAGGGGCAGGAGCATATATTGAATATCCAAACAACACCATTGACAAGATTTCCATACCCACTGGTAAATACTGCAACAACTTTGATGCAGAAGTTAGGGCAATTATTGCTGCAGTTGAAAAACTATCAGACTCCAGAATTGATACATGTCCTGTAGTAATTCTCACAGATGCAAGATCAGTACTGGAGGCTCTTCAGTGCAACAAACTACCAGACCTTAAGGATGCCTTGTCAAAATTGGCTTACAACATGGAGTCACTTTGCAATGGATTCCCTCCCACTGTGGGATACCAGGCAATGAGAAAGCTGACCAACTGGCCAAAGAGGGCACTGAAATGGAGCAACCAGACATACCAATCACTTATAATCAGAAGAAAAGCATGATAAAAACCTACAGGAAGCCACAAACACCACCACATGATGACTATCACATGCTAAACAGAAAGGAACAAGTCACCATCTTCCGTCTCCGAACAGGACACAGCCGACTCCGAAGTCATATGTATACAAAGTTTAAGGTTGGTACTACTAATCTGTGTACATGTGCCCAGGTGCCCCAAACTGTGGAACATATCCTCCAGAACTGCATCAACTACGAGTCACTGAGAAAAAATTACTGGCCCAGTGAAACCACTAAAGAAGATAAGCTCTATGGTTCCATACATGAATTACAAAAAACAGTGAAATTTATTCAAGAGACAGGACTGCAGATATAGACAGACAGTGCGAACGAAGAAGAAGAAGAGAAGAAGCTTAGCAAGAAGCACAGTCACTTTAAGCTTAGCAAGGAGCACGGTCACTTTATGCTCAGCAAGGAGCACAATCACTTTAACCTCCGCAAGGAGCACAGTCACTTTAAACTTAGCAAGGAGCAGTCACTTTAAGCTTAGGAAGGAGCACAGTCACTTTAAGCATATCAAGGAGCACAGTCACTTTAAGCTCAGCAAGGGGCAAGGTCACTTTAAGCTCAGCAAGGAGCACAGTCACTTTAAGTTCAGCAAGGGGCATAATCACTTTAAGCTCAGCAAGGAGTACGATCACTTTAAGCTCAGCAAGGAGCACGGTCACTTCAAGCTGAGCAAGGAGTACGATCACTTTAAGCTCAGCAAGGAGTACGATCACTTTAAGCTCAGCAAGGAGCACGGTCACCTTAAGCTTAGCAAGGAGCACGGTCACTTTATGCTCAGCAAGGAGCACAGTCACTTTAAGTTCAGCAAGGAGCACGCTCACTTTAAGCTCAGCAAGGAGCACGCTCACTTTAAGCTCAGCAAGGAGCACGCTCACTTTAAGCTCAGCAAGGAGCACGCTCACTTTAAGCTCAGCAAGGAGCACGCTCACTTTGAGTGAAGCAAAGAGCACGGTCACTTTAATTTAAGCAAGGGGTACGGTCACTTTAAGTTAAGCAAGGATCATGGTCACATTAAATTTAGCAAGGGGCACGGCCACTTTAAGTTCAGCAAGGGGTACGGTCACTTTAAGTTCAGCAAGGGGTACGGTCACTATAAGTTCAGCAAGGGGTACGGTCACTTTAAGCATAGCAAGGGGTACGGTCACTATAAGTTCAGCAAGGGGTACGGTCACTTTAAGCATAGCAAGGGGTACGGTCACTTTAAGTTCAGCAAGGGGTACGGTCACTATAAGTTCAGCAAAGGGTACGGTCACTTTAAGCATAGCAAGGGGTAATGAACTTTTTCTTACACTGAAACATAAGCAAACAACGTTTAGAAAAAAATTCAGAATGTTAATTCTCACAGGAGTGACGATGATTTTAGACTTTTTTTTCAATCATACATAAGTAAACATGCACTTCCTTACTAACTTCCTGTCTAATCCTGGGAACCTCAATCAGTTTAATCTAAACCTAGAACCTCAATCAGTTTAATATAACCCTAGAACCTCAATCAACTTAATCTACCCCTAGAACCTCAATCAGTTTAACCTGGGAACCTCAGTCAGTTTAATCTAACATTGGGGATCTCAATCAGTTTAATTTAACACTGGGAATCTCAATTAGTTTAATCTAACCCTGTGAACCTCAATCAGATTAATCTAATCATGGGAACCTCAAGCAAATTAATCTAACCCTGTAAACCTCAATCAAATTAATCTAACCCTGTAAACCTCAAGCAAATTAATCTAACCCTGTGAACCTCAGTCAAATTAATCTAACCCTGTGAACCTCAGTCAAATTAATCTAACCCTGTGAACCTCAGTCAAATTAATCTAACCCTGGGAACCTCAACAAGCAGAAAGTTTTCAGGACAATCAGAAAATTTTCTGTTTAGTCACAAAATTCATAGCACTCATCTTTTTGTTTTATTTGTGACGATCTTCTGCAAATGTCTACATTTCCATCCAATCATCGAGAAAAAAAAGACCTTCAGCATCATCAGATAAATGTCTCTACTGAAAGATCCTGCAGTCAGAACCAACAAAGATCTTTATATTGTGTCAAAAAGAGTCAGGAATCATCGCCATTAGCAAAGCTGGTAGACTACCAAGACTGGGTCCCGTATACAGTGAAGGAGCTAACAAAGACGGCGAAGAACTGAGAACGCAGGCCCGTCTCACATTCTGTCCTTCATCATTCAACTGTGAAATCTACTTTAGTAACGCGATAACACATAAAAAGTATGAGAAACATTCGAAATGGCAGAACTTTCATGTTCAACCTGTAATCCACACTTTCAGCGGTATGCAAAAATCGTTCTTTATTTTCTGTATTTATCTGTTGTTATGTTTGTGTAAGTGTTCCTTGACAAAGATATATGTCGATATTTTTTTATTATTTTAAGTTCTTCATTTATACGTGCTCATCAGACTCTCTACCACTCGTGTGTGCCCACTTTCCTTAACCTTTCTATCTTGTCAGTAAAACTGGACCATACACCTCCGTCTTGTTTTTTTACTTATAGTACCAGTTTTACAGCAATCGTTGTTTCTCTTCTCTAATACTCTCTCCACTATAAACAAAATAGCTCCTTCTTGACGTCATCACAAACGTTGTACATTTCTCGAAATCATAGAATATGAAATATGTCAACCAGTAATTTTCAAATTCTTCCCTTGCGAGCTCATTAACATCCGACTGATATTTTCTAATGTACCACTGTGTCACAGAGTTGGACTTTATGAATCGTGGACAGTTTATTGCCAGTTGCGTCACTGAAATAGAAGTATGAGTACAATAATCTCGAAATCAAAGACTGAGTGGTTGCTAGGACGAGAAATGACGCGTCTATGGGTAAGATTGAGACAGCCTTGGTAACGATATGGACGAAAGAGGACGCATAGTTGAAAGGTTTCCGATCCATACAACACGGCTGATTGTTATGTCTGATTCCGTGATTTCATGTCTGTAGTCGCTTGAGAGGCGGAGATCATGGCACAGAGAGAGAGAGAGAGAGGGGGGGGGAGAAGTATATGGTCAGCGAAGAGTGTCTTTGCAGTCCATCTAGGGTGAAACGGCTGTGAGCTTCTCTGAGAAGTATTGAACCGTTCTTGGAGAAGTCTGGGTTACTCTGGGAGAAGTCTGGGTTACTTTTTTTTTACTTTAAACTTACAAGAATGAAAGATATCAGCGCGCCTTCTTCTGAACTCTTCACTGAATATCCGACCTCTTTCGCGGACTGGATTTTATACGGGACATAAACGCTGAAACAATATGTGAAAAGATTTTTCTTGACTTGCCGTCGTATTTACCTCCGCCTGAAAATGTGACTTAAGAAACATACATCAGGTATAGAGGCATGACCTGGAGACTGTGGCGTAGGGTCTTAACTATCGCAAGAAAACAAAGTACGGTCTGGGTAACTCCGCTTATTAGTTCCGTTGAAAGAAATCTGGAACAACATCGCCGAGCACTGTTAAGACGTCTATTTGTTCCCTCAACATCGCCGAGCACTGTTAAGACGTCTATTTGTTCCCTCAACATCGCCGAGCACTGTTAAGACGTCTATTTGTTCCCTCAACATTGCCGAGCACTGTTAAGACGTCTATTTGTTCCCTCAACATTGCCGAGCACTGTTAAGACGTCTATTTGTTCCCTCAACATTGCCGAGCACCGTTAAGACGTCTATTTGTTCCCTCAACATCGCCGAGCACCGTTAAGACGTCTATTTGTTCCCTCAACATCGCCGAGCACTGTTAAGACGTCTATTTGTTCCCTCAACATCGCCGAGCACTGTTAAGACGTCTATTTGTTCCCTCAATATCGCCGAGCACTGTTAAGACGTCTATTTGTTCCCTCAACATCGCCGAGCACTGTTAAGACGTCTATTTGTTCCCTCAACATCGCCGAGCACTGTTAAGACGTCTATTGGTTCCCTCAACATTGACGAGCACTGTTAAGACGTCTATTTGTTCCCTCAATATCGCTGAGCCCTGTTAAGATGTCTATTTGTTCCCTCAACATTGCCAAGCACTGTTAAGACTTCTATTTGTTTCCTCAACATCGAGAGGCATATGAGGAAGGAGACAAGACAAGACAAGTCTGTAAGATATTTCCCAGTGCAATACCTTTGACAGATAACTACTTTATGAACGGTTTTATTGTATGTCGTTTTTTTCTAATGTCGCTGAAAATGGCGCTTTGCCCTAATTTTCAGTTCTTTTTGTTCCCCATCTGCTATTCTATTTCTTAGCATTTCTTCTTCTTTGTTAACCCTGTTTCCTAAACATGGACAATACTAACATACTTTTCTCTTAACTTCCTCATTTAGCAATAAATCTTTGTTACAAATTCTCGAGAAAGTCAGAAATACAGATCACAGCAACAGGGATAACTAGAAGGTCCACTACGATGTAGGGGAGTGCTGTACACTGTCCAGTATTCTCATCGTCTACCGCCGCATATACGGAAATACCCAGAATTATCTTAGCGGAAATGTTGCTATTCTGAAGAGAGTTCGCTCTGTAGAGAAATACAAGTAGACCTGATCGACACAAGTGGACGTAAAGTTTAATTATAAACATAATAAGTGGATGAACATTTTGGACTGAAACTTAAATTTAACTCTCCTCTCGCCCCCACCCCACCCCACCCACTGGACTGAGTATCCCTCATTTGATCTTAGGGAAAAAAATGATGGTCAAGATAGATAAAGCACAGACAAAGATAAGAAATGTTTTAAAATAGAGGCCATATAGATGCCACGACAGAAGTAATATATTTCCAGGGACAAATCTTTAAAATACGGATATGTTCCGTATAATATTTTTCTATCTTTTTAGCCTACCATTAACACCTCCCTTAGGTCTTTCCCTACACCCACTTAAACCTACCAAAACCTACGTACACCCACCTAAACCCGCCTACACCCACCTACAGCTACCTACACCCACCTAAACCTACCAAAACCTACGTACACCCATCTAAACCCGCCTACACCTACCTACACCCACCTACACCTACCTACACCCACCTACATCCACTTTAACATACCTACACCCACCTAAACCTACCAAAACTGACGTACACCCACTTAAACCCGCCTACACCCATCTACACCTACCTACACCTGCTTACACCCACCTTAACCTACCTACGTCCACCTAAACCTACCAAAACCTACGTGCACACAGCTACACCCGCCTACACCTACCAACACCCACCTATAACTACCTACACCCACCTACACCTACCTACACCCACCTACACCTACCTACACTCACCTACATCTACCTACACCAACCTACACCTACCTACACCCATCTACATCTACTTACACCCACTTACACCTGCCTACACCCACCTACACCTACCTACACCCACCTACACCTACCTACATCCACCTACACCTACCTACACCCACCTACACCTACCTACACCCACCTACACCTACCTACATCTACCTACACCCACCTACACAAACCTACACCCACCTACACCTACCTACACTTACCTACACCCACCTACACCTACCTACACCCACCTGCATCTACCTACACCCACATACACCACTTAATCCACCATCACCCACCTACACCCACCTACACCCACCTACGTCTGTGTTCACTAATAAATAGCAACCATAGTCTATTTTAGGCAGGGGTGTTTCTCCATTTGTGGGAGAAGAACAGAAGTAATGACAGTCCTAGCAGTAGAAAAAGGTTTTGTTAAAATGAACATGAAGTAATGACAGTCCTAGCAGTAGAAAAACTGTTCATATATCTAATGAACTGCACTTTTTTCATGCAGCCCTTTTAGAATCATTTGCTAATAATAGTCGAAAAACTTCAAAATATAGAATGATGGAATAATGGTCTTTGCAATTACATGGTGTAGTGTCAATCCATTACTATTTAAGTAATGTGTCTATGCATATAGAACCTGGCGCAATACATCTCATTCCTAATGGCTGATGGGTAGTTCGAACACGTTCAGCTCGGCGCTCTACTCTTAGCGTAGCTGAAACCGAGGACAAATAAACGTGAACGTCCAGCTGAGTTTAACAACACGCCACAGTGAGATATCTTTGGGTAGAGTGAGTAAAATCTGCTGAAACTCACTGCACGGTGTTGGCTCGGTACCGAGCTACACGCAGCAGTCAGTGCACAAATGGATAGAAAGGCTTAAAGAGGAAAGAATGGCTGTAGAGAGAGATTCTCCCCCATCAACATCACGCACACAAGCCCACATCAACAATACAACAGCTGGGGTTTGAACGGCTGGAGAGAGAGAGAGAGATTCTCCCCCATCAACATCACGCACACAAGCCCACATCAACAATACAACAGCTGGGGTTTGAACAGCTGGAGAGAGAGAGAGAGAGAGAGAGAGAGAGAGAGATTCTCCCCCATCAACATCACGCACACAAGGTCACATCAACAATACAACAGCTGGGGTTTGAACAGCTTCCTCATCCTCATTACAGTCCTGATCTGGGTCCGTGTCATTGTTACGTCTTCGTCTACTAAAAGAGTCTCTAAACTGTTGCAGGATCACCTCCGATGATGAGGCTAAGGAGGCGGTGCAGGCTCAGGTGCTGGATCACCTCCAATGATGAGGCTAAGGAGGCGATGCAGGCCCAGGTGCAGGATCACCTCCTATGATGAAGCTAAGGAGGCGATGCAGGCCCAGGTGCAGGATCACCTCCGATGATGAGGCTAAGGAGGCGATGCAGGCCCAGGTGCAGGATCACCTCCGATGATGAGGCTAAGGAGGCGGTGCAGGCCCAGGTGCAGGATCACCTCCGATGATGAAGCTAAGGAGGCGATGCAGGCCAGGTGCAGGATCACCTCCGATGATGAGGCTAAGGAGGCGGTGCAGGCCCAGTTGCTGGATCACCTCCGATGATGAGGCTAAGGAGGCGGTGCAGGCCCAGGTGCAGGATCACCTCCGATGATGAGGCTAAGGAGGCGGTGCAGGCCCAGTTGCTGGATCACCTCCGATGATGAGGCTAAGGAGGCGGTGCAGGCCCAGTTGCTGGATCACCTCCGATGATGAGGCTAAGGAGGCGGTGCAGGCCCAGGTTCGGAAGCAGCTGTACACCTACCTACACCCACCTACACCTACCTACATCTACCTACACCCACCTACACAAACCTACACCCACCTACACCTACCTACACTTACCTACACCCACCTACACCTACCTACACCCACCTGCATCTACCTACACCCACATACACCACTTAATCCACCATCACCCACCTACACCCACCTACACCCACCTACGTCTGTGTTCACTAATAAATAGCAACCATAGTCTATTTTAGGCAGGGGTGTTTCTCCATTTGTGGGAGAAGAACAGAAGTAATGACAGTCCTAGCAGTAGAAAAAGGTTTTGTTAAAATGAACATGAAGTAATGACAGTCCTAGCAGTAGAAAAACTGTTCATATATCTAATGAACTGCACTTTTTTCATGCAGCCCTTTTAGAATCATTTGCTAATAATAGTCGAAAAACTTCAAAATATAGAATGATGGAATAATGGTCTTTGCAATTACATGGTGTAGTGTCAATCCATTACTATTTAAGTAATGTGTCTATGCATATAGAACCTGGCGCAATACATCTCATTCCTAATGGCTGATGGGTAGTTCGAACACGTTCAGCTCGGCGCTCTACTCTTAGCGTAGCTGAAACCGAGGACAAATAACGTGAACGTCCAGCTGAGTTTAACAACACGCCACAGTGAGATATCTTTGGGTAGAGTGAGTAAAATCTGCTGAAACTCACTGCACGGTGTTGGCTCGGTACCGAGCTACACGCAGCAGTCAGTGCACAAATGGATAGAAAGGCTTAAAGAGGAAAGAATGGCTGTAGAGAGAGATTCTCCCCCATCAACATCACGCACACAAGCCCACATCAACAATACAACAGCTGGGGTTTGAACGGCTGGAGAGAGAGAGAGAGATTCTCCCCCATCAACATCACGCACACAAGCCCACATCAACAATACAACAGCTGGGGTTTGAACAGCTGGAGAGAGAGAGAGAGAGAAGAGAGAGAGAGATTCTCCCCCATCAACATCACGCACACAAGGTCACATCAACAATACAACAGCTGGGGTTTGAACAGCTTCCTCATCCTCATTACAGTCCTGATCTGGGTCCGTGTCATTGTTACGTCTTCGTCTACTAAAAGAGTCTCTAAACTGTTGCAGGATCACCTCCGATGATGAGGCTAAGGAGGCGGTGCAGGCTCAGGTGCTGGATCACCTCCAATGATGAGGCTAAGGAGGCGATGCAGGCCCAGGTGCAGGATCACCTCCTATGATGAAGCTAAGGAGGCGATGCAGGCCCAGGTGCAGGATCACCTCCGATGATGAGGCTAAGGAGGCGATGCAGGCCCAGGTGCAGGATCACCTCCGATGATGAGGCTAAGGAGGCGGTGCAGGCCCAGGTGCAGGATCACCTCCGATGATGAAGCTAAGGAGGCGATGCAGGCCAGGTGCAGGATCACCTCCGATGATGAGGCTAAGGAGGCGGTGCAGGCCCAGTTGCTGGATCACCTCCGATGATGAGGCTAAGGAGGCGGTGCAGGCCCAGGTGCAGGATCACCTCCGATGATGAGGCTAAGGAGGCGGTGCAGGCCCAGTTGCTGGATCACCTCCGATGATGAGGCTAAGGAGGCGGTGCAGGCCCAGTTGCTGGATCACCTCCGATGATGAGGCTAAGGAGGCGGTGCAGGCCCAGGTTCGGAAGCAGCTGAAAAACATCCTGCTGTAAGAAATGAAGAAATTAATGAGACGAAATAAGAAATGCCCTGGTATGCAGAGCAGCCTGGTTAGCTGAGTGGTTATGCGCTCGGTGATATCGTTGTCAAGTTCCAGCAGTGAGTACACAACACACCCAAGAAACAAAATGTCCCGGGTTCCACCCAGCAACTAAATTTGGGAAGGTAAGAAAATGTGGCCAGACGTGGTACTGACCACATCGCACTTTCATGGGCCGAAGGTCGTGGAAATACGGGCCTATCTCCGTATGCCCACAATGTCTTAATTGCGTGGAAACGGGAATTTTACCTTTACCTACAGGTAAAGGGGCCGGCTAGCGTAGTGGTTAGAGCACTCGTCTAGCAACCAAATGGTCGAGGGTTCGAATCCCCAGCTGAGCGGGATTTTTTTTCCGACCAATACGGCCCTGAGGTCGACCCAGCCTCGTAAAATGGGTACCAGAGAAAATCTGGGAAGTAAAGGCAGCGAGGAAAGGAACTGGTCACCCTACCTCATACGCTGATGACCCAGCATAATGAGGTCTCTAACGCTTCACCCCCTACGGCATTTGAAATGCTATGGGACTATCTTTACTTTTACTTTTACTACAGGTTCCTCCAACTATGTGAAGAAGTGATATAACTGCTCTGCTCATTTGCTCACAACTGCTGTTATTAAAAGGACTTGTTGCTATCACTTTGTTGATTCTCTCTTTGAGTACTGTGTGACATGGGACAGTCAGTTCACGGTCTTGATTCTCTCTTTTAGTACTGTGTGACATGGGACAGTCAGTTCACGGTCTTGATTCTCTCTTTTAGTACTGTGTGACATGGGACAGTCAGTTCACGGTCTTGATTCTCTCTTTTAGTACTGTGTGACATGGGACAGTCAGTTCACGGTCTTGATTCTCTCTTTTAGTACTGTGTGACATGGGACAGTCAGTTCACGGTCTTGATTCTCTCTTTTAGTACTGTGTGACATGGGACAGTCAGTTCACGGTCTTGATTCTCTCTTTTAGTACTGTGTGACATGGGACAGTCAGTTCACGGTCTTGATTCTCTCTTTTAGTACTGTGTGACATGGGACAGTCAGTTCACGGTCTTGATTCTCTCTTTTAGTACTGTGTGACATGGGACAGTCAGTTCACGGTCTTGATTCTGATAACTTTGGTAGTCTGAAAGTTATGTATAATGAATGTAGTCAAATGTCAAATAGCTCCCCGAACCAGGGTCGATGCTGGCTCTTAAATTACAGTAACAGGACACAGCTTAATGCAAGCTATACTGCCTTTCGCTGTCAGCCAGTGCTTTACATGGAAGGACATTGACGAACACGCCTGGACAAACAGCTCATGTCACGTGACTCTCTGGCGATATTTAATCCTAGCACTTCAACTCTGACGCCCTCGCTTCACGTTAGTACACCAACTACTGACTATTTCAACAATACCGATCTGTTCGAGACTGATCATTTAACAAATGGTTTCATGCTTGTAAATTTACTAGTCTCTTAACACAATGAGATACTGTCAACATTTCTCTGTTAGTCGTAACAGAGGACGAGCCATGAACGAGTACCCAGAAGAAACTCTGATGGTTAGATTACTGTATCTTTACCATTTCTTTTTTGTTTTGGTTAGTTGTGGACCCCCTTACCCGTCTGAGAAGCTACGGATCCCCTGTCCGGCCTGAAAACAGCTTTGGATGCTCTGTCCGGCCTGAAAACAGCTTTGAATCCCTTGTCCGGCCTGAGAACAGCTTTGGATCTTCTGTCCGGCCTGAGAACAGCTTTGGATCCTCTGTCCGGCCTGAAAAAAAGCTTTGAATCCCTTGTCCGGCCTGAGAACAGCTTTGGATCTTCTGTCCGGCCTGAGAACAGCTTTGGATCCTCTGTCCGGCCTGAGAACAGCTTTGGATCCTCTGTCCGGCCTGAGAACAGTTTTGGATCCTCTGTCCGGCCTAAGAACAGCTTTGGATCCTCCGTCCGGCCTCAGAACAGCTTTGGATCCTCTGTCCGGCCTGAGAACAGCTTTAGATCCCCTGTCCGGCCTGAGAACAGCTTTGGATCTTCTGTCCCGCCTGAGACCAGCTTTGGATCCCCTGTCCGGCCTGAGATCAGCTTTGGATCCCCTGTCCGGCCTGAGAACAGCTTTGGATCCCCTGTCCGGCCTGAGAACAGCTTTGGATCCCCTGTCCGGCCTGAGAACAGCTTTGGATCCCCTGTCCGGCTTGAGAACAGCTATGAGCCCTTCATTAAAAATAAATCAAATATACAAAACCCATAGGAAATTTTTGTAAACTGAGCTGGCCATTGGACCCTAAAACCTTCATTGGGCCCCAAATAAAAACCACTGTTCTACCTGCATGGGCTCCTCTGTAGTGAAATGGTTAGCTCATTCGTGTCTTATGGCAAAAGTCGATAGTTCGAATCCCGCCTGAAGAGCCCCCGTCACTCAGGTGCAGAAAAAGGTACCTGACTCGTTGTGTAGCTGGACACGGAAATGAGACCATGCCTGATGCTCACCACCTTACCGTCTAGTATACGGACAGATCAAATAAAATATAGGTAAAGGCACCTGGCCTCCAAGGTGCGACACCAGCAAGATATGTCCACTTTTTTTTCTTTTAGTAAATTGAAGCAATATTTACGTACCTGGCAGAAAATTATCGCAACCTGAACATTATCTGATTTTAATTTTAACACAAGAGTCTACAGTGAAGGAAAAGATACTTAATCACGGCTAAATCACCATCCTGACATTGTCACTGGCCTTTCCTTTCCCACACAGCGGATTATACGGGCTTTTATACTATCCATGACGTCATCTGTGATTTGTCAGGTTGGCTACATATCAATGTTGAGTTTTGTTTTCTTTTTTTTTCCCCCTTGAGACGCATAACCTTCCTTATATGGAACTCTCTCGCGGCCACGAGATTCTCGCGTTGTGGCAATGGCTAGATTTTGATATTGCTTTCGTGTGTACACCAACGATTATAAGACGTAGTTTTAAAAAATAATCATTAAAAGAAAAAAAAAAGAAACTAATTCACAAGTGTATATTTCTTTGGTACTCGCGTCCTCCCCCACCCACCACCCCACCCCAAAAATACAATACTAAAAAGAGTAATAACAGTAATGCTCTTTCACTGAATGTAAAAAAAGGACTGGTTCAATTACAAATATCATAAAGCAATGTAACGTAATGCAATTTATCTAATGTAGTATTCATGTAATACAAAACAAGAAGTGGAGTCTACATGCCGGGTGTGTTAAAAAAAACTAGGAGCTAATAGGAAAAGGAAGGAACGAAAAATGCAAGCTTAGAGGAAGTAATTGTGAACACTGGGAACAAAAGCTGAACGGGAAAAAGAAGTGTTGGAAACTAAATGCAAATATTTACATGCATGGACGAGGAAAGATAAACTCCTTGCGACAAAAATAATCAGGAAATTAAAATGACGAAAAAGTTGATAAAATCTAACTCGCCGACAGAGTAAAACAGAGAGATGGGAAAAAAAGAAATATATATATATATATACACACACACACACACACAGATGGGGAAGGAGAATGTGTGTGTATGTTAAAGAGAGGAGGCGAGAATGAATGAATGAATGAATGAATGAATAATCTTTATTTTTCAAGGGTAAAGAATTGGGCACGCAGGCCCGTCTTACATTCTGCCCTTCATCACTCCATCTTTCATTCTTCCCACACACTTGATTTAGTACAAAAATACAAATTAAATTAGTAAAAACATATCAAAAGAGTGTAAGATTTAACTATTACATTCAAGGTAAAAGAGAAGAAGTAATTAACCTAATAAAATAGCACTCACGCACACATACACACGCAGACATATACATAAA
The DNA here is from genome assembly GCA_009760885.1 of Achatina immaculata. Classification (NCBI taxonomy): domain Eukaryota; kingdom Metazoa; phylum Mollusca; class Gastropoda; order Stylommatophora; family Achatinidae; genus Lissachatina; species Lissachatina immaculata. Next base: position 36,154,560 of record CM019716.1, read on the forward strand.
TAAAAATACATTGTAAATACAGATCTTCTAACATATTTTTTTAAACAAACATTAAAATAATTTCTAACAATATCTAACAAGTTGCTTTTCTAACTATGTCATTGAAGTACTTGATGGTTTACGAGCCATGTGTTGAGAGAATGCTGGCTATTTTATGGAGGCATTTAATTACATGCAAGTAAATAATGAAACAGGTTTGAGTTAAAGGATGAAGTATTACCAATGGATTTTAAATTGTAGGGGAGGGTGTTCCAGAGCTGTACTGCAGAGTATGCAAGGCTTTTCTTGTACATATCAATTCTGGGTTTAGGAAGAAGACAGTTTTTTAAACGCTGGCTATGTTTAGTGTTATACGTAAACAGTGACCACAAGTAAGGCGGAGCATTGTGCGACAGAATTCTGTGAACAAACTTAACTTAATTTTTGAGGGGTAGAATTTTGAGTTGTTTATGTTGATCTACAGTCTGTACTGGGTGTTTGTCACAAATAAGATTTAATGCTCGCTTGTGAAGTGAGTGGAGCCTTTTTGTGTTTGAGACTGAGCATCCATCCCAGATTGTGGAACAGTAATCTAAGTGTGTTTGTATGTGTGATATGTAGTATATTTTTCTTGTGTTTTTGTCGATAAAGTGTTTAATCTTGGCTAATTGGTAAACTTTCTGTGCAATCAAATTTGTTAGGTTATGTACGTGAGAATTCCAAGTTAAATGCTGATCAATGATGAGTCCTAGGGTTTTATGTTCATGAACATTTTCTATTGCCTTAGTCCCAGCACAAAGCTGTAGTGAAGTTTTAGTTGCATTTTGCAGTTTCTGTCTTGTAGTGATGAGCATGGATTTTGTTTTGTTGGTGTTTATCAACATACCATTTTTATTACTCCATTTAATCAAACTGTTTATATCATTTTGGAGCGTTGTCTGTAGGTTATTGATGTCATACTCACTATTGTAAACAGTACAGTCGTCAGCGAAAAGATCACATGAAGAGTGCTTTAAATGTAGTGGTAGGTCGTTTATATAGATAGCAAAGAGAAGAGGACCAAGAATGGAGCCTTGAGGAATACCGGTATCAACCACAGACGAGCCAGATATTTTGTTTCTAAAGCAAACTACTTGTTTTCTACCTGAGAGAAAAGATGTAATACATTTTGTTAGGTCAGGATGTAATCTATAACCTTCCAGCTTTTTTGCAAGAATTTCATGATCAATCATATCGAAGGCTTTCTTAAAATCAACAAAGACAGCACCACACAATTTGTCATCATTTATATTAGACAGCCAGCTTTCTGTCATTTTAGTTAATGCTGTGTGGCAGGAGTAATTTGGTCTAAAACCTGACTGACTGTCTATTAGTAGACTGTTTTCTTGCATGTGGAGCAGAGTTAACTTTTGTATATGTTTTTCAAGAGGTTTAGATAGTGATGACAGAATGGATATGGGTCTATAGTTTGAGAGGTCACTAGTCTGTCCAGATTTAAAAAGAGGAAAAACTTTGGCGAGTTTAAAAGCGTCAGGGAAATATTTTTTGTCAATACACAAGTTGTATAAGTATGTTAGTGTGTCTGTGATAACTGGTGCAGCGTAGCGTAGTATCTTGTTACTAATGTCATCACATCCTGCTGAGTTAGTGTTCTTTAAGGACCGGATGTAGTTATAAACCTCACCGACTGTGAGGAAAGGAATATTAATTTGTTTTAGCTTTACACATTTACTGTCGCTGAAAGTTTTCAACACGCTCAGGTCGCAATTTGGGGTCGGTAATGAAGATTTTAGAATACTAATTTCTTCTCTGAAATGCTCACTGAAGTTAGTGCAAGTATGTTCACCATTAAGTGTTTGTGGGTCAGTTTGCTTCCTTTTATTTACAAGAGTATTAATCGCTTTCCAGATTGATTTACTATCAGTTTTGTCTTTCACTAAATTTCTGAAGTAATTTTTCTTTTCCTGCCTAATTAAATACTGCACCTTATTCCTAAGTGAACGATAGCTACTGAAATTTCTGCTTTTGTGAGCTTCATCCCGTTTCCTCATGAGTTGCAATATATCGGGAGTTATCCACGGGGATTTTGTTACGTGTTTTACTCTCATTTCTTTGATGGGGACATGCTTGTCAAAAATGTTTCGAAATATCTTGATCCAGTATTCGATAGCCTCATCTGGATTTGTTAACTGGAAAACGTACGTAAGAGGCGAAGCTTTTAGATCAGTTAAAAATAATTCCAAGTTAAAGTTTTTAAAGTTTCTATATTTGATGCTGGTATGTTTGTGTTTTGGTATTTTATACCCCTTATGTGACCACGTACAGCAGACCGGGTAGTGATCACTCAGCGACACATGAGGGACAGTACATTCAGTAATGTTTCCTGGATGGGCTACAAAAATATGATCTATTAGTGTTGATGATGATTCAGCAACTCTAGTAGGTTTGTTAACAATTTGCGAGAAGTTGTAAGATGTTAAAATGTTCTTCCATGTAGGATTTGGCTGATTAAGATCTATATTGAAGTCGCCTAGAATGATTATGTCCTTGAATTTATGAGTTACAGTATCATCCATCATGGTCGCAAAGTGATCATACCACTCGGCTGAAGCATTTGGATTTCGGTATATAAAACTAATTAGAATTGGACTAAGATTTGATATTTTGATTTCTAGTATAATACATTCAACCTCTGATGTTTCCAGGTCTTCTCTTCTACAAAATTTAATTGTGTTAGAAATGTAAACGACTAAACCTGTCTCTAGCTTCCTAGTTGGGTCACGCCTGATCAAATTAAAACCATCTATTCGTATATCATTGTCTGTGATGTTTTTATGTAATCTGCTTTCAGAGAAACCAAAAATATGAAAATGTTGTTGAAGTATATGTGTAACCTCAGGGAGTTTTCCTAACAAATGATAAACATTTAAGTGGCCAACACGTAGGCCATCGTGTCGCAGCCACTCCTCCATTTTCTGAGTCATTATAACAATGTTATAAATATTATATTTCAGTAAAAATAAAATAACTGGTCAGACTTCAATCATACAATTATAGTTATACGTTTAAGCTAGTAGAGATAATGAATCTAACTAAGTTTATAATATACTGACAAATAATGGAAAAAAGTACAAAAATCAACAATGCAATGAACGTTATGTAAGTGTAAATTGTAAAAGACTTGATAACAATATTAGCTGTAAGCTAGCACTAAGAAATGTCTGTTTTGCTGTAAGAACTTCTATGGTTTTTTGTTTTTGTTCAGTTAAATTAATGGTTCTAAGGACTGCAAACGCGCCACAAACAGCCTCTGGCAGTCAAGTCCAGCTCCTGGCCTTCCCGTGGCAGAACTGTTTAAACTGACAGGAGAAGGGGCGAGGGCGAATATCTGGCGCCTGAAAACCAGTTACTTAGGGTAGATGAGTGTCACGTTTGGTAGCTCGTCTGCCGCTGTTGGCGAGATCTTCAGCTGCCGTGCGTGGAGCGGTGCTCTTCCCGGCCAATGAAGAAATTTGCAAATGAGGTTGCCGCGCAGCATCACTGCGGAAAAGGTTGTTGAAAGAATAAAGCGAAGCAAACAGTCAAATCACGGCACCTCTGGTCTGGAGGTCGGCCACGTCCTGAGTGCAGTCATATCGTGTGAAATGCATGAACCGGTTTGTCCCAGAGGTTAAGTCACTGCTGGCTTGACTTTTCAAATGCCGCGCGTGGAGTGAAGCTCCTCCCGGTTAAGGAAGTAAATGCGGAAATAAAGGTTGCTGTGCGGCGCCGATGGGAAAAGGTGGTGGAAAGTGAAGTTTAACCTGGTATGTCCAGTAGTATCGCTACGAGAGCTATACCACGGCACCTCTGCTCTAGAGGCCGCCTACGTCCGAAATACACCTACACTGGTGAAATATGCCTAAACCGGCACACACCAGGGGTGGAACTCGATGGCTAGACATGTCATGCCACCTCCGCTCTAGAGGTCGGTAACGCCTGATAAACACCCATACTGGTGAATTTTGCCTAAACCGGCTCATACCAGGGGTGAATCTTGAAGGCTATGAATGTCACAGTACCTCTGCCCTAGAGGTCGGTCCCGTCCCAAACATGCCCATACTGGGAAATGCCTAAACCGGCTCAACCCAGGGGTAGAAGTCACTAGTGGCGAGGATTCGTCCTCCTGGACAAAAAGCTCCATCCTGGTCACAACTAGGAAGGGTAGCGGCCACGACCGCAAAATGCTGAAGTCGGAGACACTGGACCAGGGAAGTCTAGATAGGCAACCACCTCTCACCCGGCGGGGATGTCTGCGTATCCTAATCACGCTGAGGTTTTCCGGTGAGAAAGTCCAACCCTGGACTGGATGGGCAACCACCTCTCACCCGGCGGTGATACACGGGTATCTCATAACACGTCGAGGTTTTCCGGTGAGAAAGTCCAACTCTGTCCTGGGTGGGCTAACGCCTCTCACCCAGCGGGGATGCACTGATATTCCAAACACGTCGAGGTCTTCCGGTGAGAAAGTCCAACCCTAGACCAAACTGGTGCAATGAAAACCACGGTGTCACGCAATCCCGCTTCCGAGACCCACCAAGAATACAGGCTAAAGCACTGTGATACTCTGAACCCCTTGTGGTCCTTCGTGGAACTCATGTGGTCTATTTTGGACCACACAGGGGACCACCGGACCTAACGAGGACCACATGTGTGAATTCAGTAGGTTCACAGTGCGGTTTTTGGTGGTAGAAGTGAACGAAGAAGAAGAAGAAGAAGAAGTTAAATTAATCTACAGAAGTTAAAGAGTGCTGGAAGTTTCAAGCTATCTAGTATCTGTATGTGGGTGTTGAGTGTTGATTGTGTAGTAGGGACATCATATACGCGTGGCTCAGAGCTGCAGGACTAAACTGCATTAGATATTGTAGCTGAAAGTTCCACGGATAATGATTCGAGGTTCTTGTGTTTGTGTCCTGTACAGTTGTTGTGGTATTCCTAAGTGGTGATTGTGCAGGAGTCTCCATGTTGTTCGCTGTACTAAGTGTTGGTATAAATTGTTGAGCTTGCCGTGTAGGCAGGGGTGGGAACATAGAATCGTATAGTGGGTCAGTGGATGGAGCGGGCAATGGTAGAGAGGCAGATGGTGATGTTTCTGAGGGTCCTTGGAGTCTTGTAGTTTGTGTAGAGTGTGTGTTTCTGGATCTATGAGATGTGGATGGCTGTCTAAACTGTTTCTGGCTATTTGAGTGTTTTGTTATGTTCTGCTCAGTTCTTGCTGGATATTTGATATTTTTGGCAAGGATGCTGCTGCCAGTCTTGTTAATGTGGATGTGGTCCCTGTAAAGGCGTTTTTTGGGAGCACCTGTGGCTGAAGTAAAAAATGGAGTGTTGTTTATAAAAACTACTGTGTTCTGTAGACAGAATGTTTTTAGTATTTTGTTGTTTATATCCACCATGCGACGAGGGGTAAAAAGAAAATGATTGATGGGGAAGGAGAATGTGTGTGTGTTAAAGAGAGGAGGAGAGAGATAAAGAGAGGGGTAAAAAGAAAATGATTGATGGGGAAGGAGAATGTGTGTGTGTTAAAGAGAGGAGGAGAGAGATAAAGAGAGAGAGAAAGAGAAAGAGAGAGATGGGAAGGAGAATATGTGTATGTTTAAAAGAGGAGAAGAACGATAAAGAGAGAGAGAGAGAAAGAGAAAGAGAGAGACAGGCATAGAGAGAGGGAGAGAGGGAGAGGGATAGAAAGAAGTTGAGAGAGATAGAAAGACACAGAGAGAGAGACAGAGACACACACAGACAGACAAAGAAATAGAGACACAGAGAGAGATGGAGATGGATAGAAAGAGGTTGAGAGAGATAGAAAGACACAGAGAAAGACAGAGAGAGACAGAGACACACACAGACAGACAAATAAATAGAGACATAGAGAGAGAGGGAGATGGATAGAAAGAGGTTGAGAGAGATAGAAAGACACGGAGAAAGACAGAGAGACAGAGACACACAAACAAACAGATAAAGAGATAGAGACAGAGAGAGACAAAGACACACACAGACAAAGAGATAGAGACAGAGACAGATAACACACACAAACAGAGAAAGAGATAGAGACAGAGACACACACCGACAGACAAATAGATAGAGACAGGCAGAGAGAGGGGGGACAGAGAGAGAAGTGTGTGTGTAATAGAAAGTATGTGTGCTAAAGAGAGAGAGAGTGAGAGTGAGAGAGAGAGAGAGAAAGCAAAGAAAGAGGGCGTGCAAACCAGAACAATAAAAGATGCACATCTTAAAAGATAAAAGACAAGCATGAATCAGAAAAGGGGAGAAACTCCTTCTTCGATCAGCACTGACCCCCCCCCCCCCACCTCAGATTATACACAGCTTATTCAAACAATGACAGCTTGGGAGCAGAATAAAGATGAGATGGAATAAGAGTGGGGAAGAAAATGAAATATTTCCAGAAAAATGAGAAAAAGGGAGAAAACTGAAGATCAGGAGGAGACAATCAGAAAATCTGAACTGAAGAGAAAAAAAAATGAAGAAAAGGGCAGACAATTTAAGACAGTGAGGAAGAAATTACAATGCGATTTGTTATATTAGAATAATCACACCTGCTTGCTTCACGAAGACCGAGGAAGAAAGATAAAAAAGATAATTTAGAAATCGCGGGACTTGATTGTGTGTCAGTTTGATTACGCCAGATCGCTAAGCCCGCCCTTCTCGTTTATATAAATATAAATACGTAATATGTTCTACAAGGACGCTGTAGCTAGGGTTATTTACTCTCGTTATTTTCTGAGTGGTTACAACAAATATTTTCTAGAATATCCTATTTATTTTCGCTTTTTTTTTTCATTTTGTTCCCAAACGCATGCACGAGTACACGCGTACGTATCACTCACTGGCGTGCACATACAAACCTCTGTGTTTCAGAACTGAACATACTTGTGAGCAAAGATGATGCTGGTATCAATGTAAGAGAAGCAAACCTGCCCCAGACGGGGAACAAGCGAGCAGACTGTTGCGCTGCCACTGTATGGCCAATGTAGTGCACCACGTTCATGTAAGATGGCAGAGTTTTGAAACATAAACGTTCCTTTCAGATGAGTTCTGGAAGATAAGGGAAATCTGCTTCTGACATGGTGAATTTCTACCAGCGTCTTCAGCTGCAAGGAGCTACTAGTTCTAAGTTTAAGGCAGATCCGATCTCACAAAATTATCAGTTTTTTAAAATGTATCACACAGAAAAAAAAATATTTCAAATCATGCTTCAAGCACCCATCTTCAAATCGATTAGCGAAACTTGTAAACACGTTTAGGGCATCAGAAAGATGAGTAGTCAACATACATGGTTCCATCATACCACAGCGATGTCCTGGAGATGTGGTGTCAGTGTCCACATTTTCCTTGACTTGTCAGTACAAGGCGAGCTACTATAGTTAGCACCACACCTGGCTGTCTTTCCTTCAGTTAGCACCACACCTGGCTGTCTTTCCTTCAGTTAGCATCACACCTGGCTGTCTTTCCTTCAGTTAGCACCACACCTGGCTGTCTTTACTTCAGTTAGCACCACACCTGGCTGTCTTTCCTTCAGTTAGCACCACACCTGGCTGTCTTTCCTTCAGTTAGCACCACACCTGGCTGTCTTTCCTTCAGTTAGCACCACACCTGGCTGTCTTTCCTTCAGTTAGCAGCACACCTGGCTGTCTTTCCTTCAGTTAGCACCACACCTGGCTGTCTTTCCTTCAGTTAGCACCACACCTGGCTGTCTTTCCTTCAGTTAGCAGCACACCTGGCTGTCTTTCCTTCAGTTAGCACCACACCTGGCTGTCTTTCCTTCAGTTAGCACCACACCTGGCTGTCTTTCCTTCAGTTAGCACCACACCTGGCTGTCTTTCCTTCAGTTAGCACCACACCTGGCTGTCTTTCCTTCAGTTAGCACCACACCTGGCTGTGTGTCAGCACACCTGGCTGCCTTTCCTTCCCCTGTGCCAGATGGAGGTAGGTAAAGGCAACCCTGTCAGGCACAGAGGGATATGGGACATGGTGTTAGTGCCCATATCTTCCTTGCCCTGTCGGCACACGCATCAGCAGCAGCAGCAGCAGCAGCAGGCCATCTTGCTCACAACCGAGAGGCCTACAGGAGTGCTGTTTGGGAGGCAAAGTTCCGCAAGGGACATGGCAAATGAATGAATGAATGAATGTCGGCACACTTGAGGGTGATGTGATCATCATCACGCTTGGCCTCCTTTCCTTTCCCAGCTCCAGAAGAAATTGAGGATTTATTTCTACAGCTTGGGTGACCGGGGCGTCTCCGGCCGGATTCGAACCCCCCCCCCCCCCCCCCCCCATCTTCGCCACATGAGACTAGTGCGCTAACTACTTTGCCAGTCAGACGCTCGCCAGATGGAGCCGGCCCCAGTTTCTACATCCTAGGTAACAGGTGCACCTCCTACCTCTCTTGAAACACCGACTTGGAGGCGAAAGTGGAGCGCACTGTAAACAGATATCATTTGTGATATAGTGGTTCGGGCATTTGATACGATATCAAAGGCAGCCAGGCGTGATACTGACCATATCACCCTGTAGTGTGCTGACAGGTCAAGGAAAATATGGGCACTAACACCATATCCCTATGTGCCTCTAAGGCATGACAGGGTGTTACCGTTACTTTTTTTTTTTTTACTTCAAATTCCAGAAAGATTTCCTTGATGATACTTGTCGTGTTATACATAACAATTGCTCACGTATCAATTTACGCAGATTCCAGTTTTTTTTTTTCCACGAGTTTTATTTCCACTGCAAAATTGTAAACAGCCACATCTCATAAATATGTAAAACACTTTTAATATGGGGGGGGGGGGGGGGGGGGAAGAGAGGATTAATTTAAGTCCAGAAATAATGCTTGCGTCAGTCAAGGCAGTGGTGGTTGTGACAATCCCGACGTTTATGACGTGGGGAAACAAGGGAGGTAATTTTTACGTTGCTTAATGGGCCTCTTTTTATAGAAAAACTACACTCTGAAATGAAATGAAAGATGATGAATTCATTGACAAGAGGCGCTGTCAAAGATGCTAAACTTGACGCAGATAAAAGAATTTATATCCTCATAATTGGTCTTAACGACATATCTCTTTCTTTGTAACAGAATTTAGTTTTCTTTTAGAACCAGTTTTACCGTCTCAGTATTATTTATCATAGTCGTCATCATCATAATTATCGTCCTTATCATCATCAAATGCTATTTCATTAGAAAAGATCACTGATTAAGAATTATTGTAATTTCTATTTTTGAATATAGGGTTTGAAACCTGCGAGTACTTTTCATTTTGCTATTTGATCATTTCTGGTGAAAATTAGAGTTATAAGACATTTGAGGTAGAAGGGAGATGCAGCAGAAAGACTGTTCATCTAGCTCTTTGACATGTTAGTAAAACATGGTGAACTAGTCTGGCGATGTATGGGGGTAATTAGACCAATCCTTTACATAAGGTATCAAGAGAAGGGACTCATTATAGAGAGTTTGGACTTGTCGCTTATATTTAACCTTACATCCGTTAAGAAATATCCAGACATCTCCATGGATACATTTTTTAAAATAAAAGCAACTCTTTCAAAGAATATTCGCACCGAGTCTGTGACATCAGTAACACACGTGAACACTCACCAAACAGCATGACAGAAAGAGAGCGAGATGAAGTGCTTAAGAAAAATGGTACACAAGACAGGAAGGGATCAAGCACGGAACGAGGTACTCCGGTAAATGCTAGGAACGACACCTGTCAAGGGATACATGGAAAAGCAGAGTTAAGTGGTTCGGGCATTTGATACGCATGAATCCAGAACAATCAGCAGTGCGCTCATATAGTGGTTCGGGCATTTGATACGCATGAATCCAAAACAATCAGCAGTGCGCTCATATAGTGATTTGAGCATTTGATACGCATGAATCCAGAACAATCAGCAGCGCGCTCATATAGTGATTTGAGCATTTGATACGCATGAATCCAGAACAATCAGCAGTGCGCTCATATAGTGATTTGAGCATTTGATACGCATGAATCCAAAACAATCAGCAGTGCGCTCATATAGTGATTTGAGCATTTGATACGCATGAATCCAGAACAATCAGCAGTGCGCTCATATAGTGATTTGAGCATTTGATACGCATGAATCCAGAACAATCAGCAGTGCGCTCATATAGTGATTTGAGCATTTGATACGCATGAATCCAAAACAATCAGCAGTGCGCTCATATAGTGATTTGAGCATTTGATACGCATGAATCCAGAACAATCAGCAGTGCGCTCATATAGTGATTTGAGCATTTGATACGCATGAATCCAGAACAATCAGCAGTGCGCTCATATAGTGATTTGAGCATTTGATACGCATGAATCCAAAACAATCAGCAGTGCGCTCATATAGTGATTTGAGCATTTGATACGCATGAATCCAGAACAATCAGCAGTGCGCTCATATAGTGATTTGAGCATTTGATACGCATGAATCCAGAACAATCAGCAGTGCGCTCATATAGTGATTTGAGCATTTGATACGCATGAATCCAAAACAATCAGCAGTGCGCTCATATAGTGATTTGAGCATTTGATACGCATGAATCCAGAACAATCAGCAGTGCGCTCATATAGTGATTTGAGCATTTGATACGCATGAATCCAGAACAATCAGCAGTGCGCTCATAGTGATTTGAGCATTTGATACGCATGAATCCAGAACAATCAGCAGTGCGCTCATATAGTGATTTGAGCATTTGATACGCATGAATCCAAAACAATCAGCAGTGCGCTCATATAGTGATTTGAGCATTTGATACGCATGAATCCAGAACAATCAGCAGTGCGCTCATATAGTGATTTGAGCATTTGATACGCATGAATCCAGAACAATCAGCAGTGCGCTCATATAGTGATTTGAGCATTTGATACGCATGAATCCAAAACAATCAGCAGTGCGCTCATATAGTGATTTGAGCATTTGATACGCATGAATACAGAACAATCAGCAGCGCGCTTATATAGTGGTTCGGGCATTTGATACGCATGAATACAGAACAATCAGCAGCGCGCTTATATAGTGGTTCGGGCATTTGATACGCATGAATACAGAACAATCAGCAGCGCGCTTATATAGTGATTTGAGCATTTGATACGCATGAATACAGAACAATCAGCAGCGCGCTTATATAGTGATTTGAGCATTTGATACGCATGAATCCAGAACAATCAGCAGCGCGCTTATATAGTGGTTCGGGCATTTGATACGCATGAATACAGAACAATCAGCAGCGCGCTTATATAGTGGTTCGGGCATTTGATACGCATGAATACAGAACAATCAGCAGCGCGCTTATAGTGATTTGAGCATTTGATACGCATGAATACAGAACAATCAGCAGCGCGCTTATATAGTGATTTGAGCATTTGATACGCATGAATACAGAACAATCAGCAATGCGCTTATATAGTGATTTGAGCATTTGATACGCATGAATACAGAACAATCAGCAGCGCGCTTATATAGTGATTTGAGCATTTGATACGCATGAATACAGAACAATCAGCAGCGCGCTTATATAGTGATTTGAGCATTTGATACGCATGAATACAGAACAATCAGCAGCGCGCTTATACAACTCGAAAACATCAGGATATAGATCGTGAGGACGATCAAGAAAAAAGTGGATAGATGATGTGAAAGACACACTGAGGAAACATAACATGACAGCTACATAGGCCTCTCATTTTGCTCTGAACTGACATCTAAAACTCCCTGAGACGCTATTGACATAAGCAGACAGATAAGAAGTTTAACAGAAAAACTGACTTAATTGTTGCATACCGTTCCTAGCATTTATCTTACAAGCTCCGATGGAGAATACCACTTTTCAAGTGTTGGTTCTCATTTCCTACTTTGATAAAGTACTTTCTCAGTTCTACAAGAACCTTAAGCCTTCTGTCAGTTCTAGGATCTTGGCAATTTTAGTCTCACTACAACAGCTCTTCGTTCATTCGTTATTCCACATTGTGTGGGACATTTGGAACAATCCATTTTGCACAGTCCATGTTACAATTAATCAGATTAGCTGCTTTTCTTATAAGGGCCACTTGGTCAGCTGGTTAAGATATTTTTCTCTTAGTTTCCGTTTCTTTTTTTCCTTTAAGTTTTTCAGTGATTGCCAGTGATCTTCTATGTCCTTTTTTTAATGGCATATCTATCTTAAGAGCGTTCGGTTGGCGATATCTTAATTTTTAGTTCTGAGCATTGCGTGACCTCTCTGGGAAGTTCATCATTTATTTTAGTCTAATCTTCCAGCGTGTTTTGATCGAGGCACTAAATAATAAACAGGCACTGCCCATTCTTCAGCTGCCACGACTACGGTGAATCAAGAGCTTTCATAGCTGAAAAAAACTTCACTTAAATTTGGTTCGATTAGAGTTCTTCATATCACGTCAGTTTCTAGAACAATTGGTCTCCATCTCAAGGAGAGCAGGGAAAGGGGAGAGCAGTTAGCCATTTCATATTGTTGGTTATGTCATCTTGAATACAACAGCTGCACCAAAGACCTGTGATGGGGAACAAGTTTTCAGATTTCTAATGACCTGAAATGGGCTCACGAGTTTTGACGAGATCTGTAAGAAAGTTTTCTGTTAACGAGCACTCAAACTCAGTACAGTAGACAACCCTCCAACCCTCTTTCAAAATATTGTCATCTTTTCAGAAAAGCTTGTTTGGAAAGCAAGTCCTGCATGCGCCATTAACCTGGCACAAGCTGCTGGTAATTACCAAGAATTTTAGAAAAGAAATTGAAAACATTTTGAACGTGGACCCAATTTTGTCTGAAAGTTTTACTTTATTAATACATCGATACAAGAGTATTCTGATTAGGGCAAGTTCAGAAAAAAGGACAATGTATGACATCCTATTTGAGAATGATTGTAGATCTGTCTCAGGCGTACGAAACGGGACGATGTTCACGTACTCAATGATCCTGATAGGAGTTTTTGTAACCGGTAAATTATACCTGTCTTTCACCTTGCCCAAAGTACATTCCGAATCACCTTGTTTTTTAAACACAACATTCGATACTTGTACTTTTATTTGTACTGTAAAAGTAAAAATACTTTACAAACATCTTATCTTATATATCTTATATCTTATATCCTTCCCGTGCCGTTAGACGTCACATAGGGCTCGCAAAGTAGTTCGCCAATTTTACAAACATCACCGGAAATTAAATGTTCGTGAGAATTGTTCTTTTCTTGTCTTACCTGCGGCGAGATTTAACCGGCAATTACAGGTAAATTAGCTATTAAAAAAAAAAACCCGAAACTTTTGGAGGTATTCGGTTACCGTAATTAGTTTATATTATTTTTAAAATCCTAGAAAAAAGAAACCAGTGAAATTGGCTGGAGGATAATCAGGCTAACATGATGATGATGATCCTCGGTTTCCATGGAGAAGAATCGGCCCAGTTTTGACTTTGTTCTGCATGTGAGCATTCTGTGAGGATGAACATGATCACTGCAGACCGAACGACTCGTCTAGGACATGCGTGTAAGTAAAACAACATCGAAGGGTCCGTGAAGAATCTTTTCAGGAGCTCCAGCTGTTCCGATCATTTGACAGAATAATTATGGCGACAATAATTAGGGAATTAATGGTCACATGAATGACGAGTGTGACAAGACGCCCGCTTACTTGGCGTGAATATTTCTGTTATGGAACAAAGATGGCAGTTGTAGTGCCACTGGGCATTTATCAGGTCCAGCAAAGAAACTGTCCATCCTCTTCACTCATGCCCCAAGCGGCAGGGTCAGTCTGGCTAACGAGAGGGACTCGATGTGGCCCCTAAGACTGTGTTGAGCCTGCTTAGAAGCTTTGTTTTTGGGTTCATTTTGGACATGCAAGCCAGGCTCTGTAACCTACTTCAAAATCTATACAACTTTTATGATTCAACATCTTCACGGCGTTGTCTACCAAGAATTTTCTGCTCTCACTTCCGGCCAGAGAAGAGTAACAGCAACAACAACGAACACAAACATTGTGTATAGGTCACAAGAAGTGAATAGAAATGTCCTCCTTTTACCAGACACCGCAATCTTGTAGACGGAATCTGTTTTTCAGAATCTTCCTTCCGTCATTATGTTGAATGTTTTTCAGAATCTTCCTTCTGTCATTATGTTGAATGTTTTTTCAGACTCTTCATTCTATCATTATGTTGAATGTTTTTTCAGAATCTTCATTCTATCATTATGTTGAATGTTTTTCAGCTCATTATTTCCTACAGTTTCTTCTGGGACAGTCTTCCTGGTTTCCTATGACCTCAGCTGGATGTCAACGCTATCTTCAAATATCGCCGGTACTACTCCATAAAGCATTTTAATGATCTATCAATGCCTGGATTAGATGTTCATCTCATACTTTCTTTATTAACACGACTGCTTTCTGGAGGTAGTCTTATATATATATAAGACGTTAAACGTCACATAGGGCTCGCAAGGTAGTTCGCCAATTTTTCCTGTTTTCGATGAGCTTTTCAACCTCATCAAGGAATTTTATGCTTATTAATTTGGCCTCTCTTAACAATGTTCTCTTCAGAGTTTCACGTGGTCTGCCTCTTTTTATTTGGCCTGTTGTGGTCCACTTGATAACTTGTTTTAATATTCTCTGATCGTTTCTTCTCATCACATGAAGAACGTATCTCCATCTCCTTTTCCTGATCACCCATGAGACTGGTTGTTGTTCAGTCATCTGTCTTATCTCTGCATTGTCACTGAATTCGTTCAACTTGATGCCGAGTATTTTCCTTAGGCATCTGTTTTCAAAAGAGTCTAATTTCTTGTCTATTTCTTTAGTTGTTTTCCAGCTTTTGCATGCATAAATAAGGGTGGATATTACATTTGAATTGAATAGTCTTAATTTGGTTTTTGTGCTTATAACTTCCATATGTTCTCAAGATTCTTGAAGATCGATGCTGCTTTTGCATTTCTAATTCACCATCCTGGTCTATGTAGCTGCCAAGGTGTGCAAACTGATTGACTTCTTCAACATCTGCCCCTTCTACGTGTATTTTTCCATTTTGATTAATGGGAAGTTTCATTAGTTTTGTTTTGTCCCTGTTAATTTCAAGTCCTATTTTGCTAGCCAGTCAAGACAGGTATCTTTTTTTTCTTGCATGGAATTCACATTGTTACTGGTAAGAGTTATGTCATCAGCAAAATCAAGATCTTCTAGTTGGGTCACATTTACCCAGTCAATACCTGTGTTACCTGTGCAGCATTTTTTCATTATGAAGTCTATGGCAATTCCAAAAAGCAAAGGAGATAGTATACATCCTTGTTTCACGCCTGTTTCAATCTGAAACCATTCACTCATTCCTTCTTCTGTTTTGACTGCACAAACATATCCATTGTAGAGGTCCTTAATGATGTTGACAGTTTTAGATGGTATTCCATTTTTAAAGATCTGGTCGAGACAGCTTCTCCCTTTTCTAAATCCTGCTTGATCTTCTCTTACTGTGGTATCCACCATATCTTTAAGTCTATTCAAAATGATCTTGCAAAATTCTTTTGACACAACTGATACTAAAGTTTCTCCTCTCCAACTGTTACAGTCACTAAGGTTGGCTTTTTTTGGTATTTTAACAATGATTCCTTTTTTTTCCATTTAGGAGGGACCTTTTCTTCTTTCCAGATCTTGTTAAACATTCTCTGTAGTTGTCTCATGTTGTCACTATTGATAGCTTTTATCATTTTAGGTGTTATTTCATCTTCACCTGCAGCTTTGTTGTTAGTCATTAAATTACTGCTGTTTCAATTTCATGCAATGTAATTTCATCTAGGTTGACATTTAGTTGTGGGGTTTCAAGGTTTATCAATTCTTTTGGGTGTGGTCGATTAAGTATTTCTTGGAAGTGTTCAGCCCATCTTTGCTTTTGGTCTTTACTTGATGTTATTAGGGTTCTAGTTTTGCTAAGGATTGGTCTTTCTTTAGATGTAATAGTACCTGTTAGCCTCTTTTGTATGTTATATAAAATTTTGCTGTCTCCTGTTTTTGCTGCTTTCCCTGCCTCTTTCGCCATATTGTCTATGTATTCTTTTTTTATCCCTTCTAGCTGAACTTTTTACTTTCTTGTCTATTTCTTTGTATGTTGCTTTCGATAGATCTTTTCCAAGATCTGTCTTTACATTCACATTGTCTAATTTGGCTGCTCGTCTTTCATGTATACACTTCCATGTGTTTTCTGATATCCATGCTTTTTTATTTGTTTTTTTCAGTCCAGCGCTTGCTTTTGCTTCTGCGATAATGGCTGTGCTGTAAGAATTCCATAATTCATCTATACCTATCTCCTCTACTTCACTGAGTGTTGTGGAATTATTGGCAAGTTCCTGACTGAAATTACTGTTAGTATTCTCTTCTTGTAGGCTGTGCCTGTTTACCTTTCTGTGTATTGATTTCTTGTGCTGGCTTTTCAGTTTTAGTTCTATTTTTCCTAAACACAGATTGTGATCACTGTTGACATTTGCACCCCTATAAGCCCTTACATCTATGAGAGATGTTCTGTATTGCTTTCTAATACAAAAATGATCTATCTGGTTTCTAGTTCTATCATTTGGAGATATCCATGTTGTTTTATGTATCTCTTTGTGTGGAAATATTGTGCCTCCAATGACCATGCCCTCTGTTAGGCATATTTCAATTAATCTTTCTCCGTTCTGATTTACCGTGTCAATTCCTTCTTTCCCCATTACTTTTTCGACGTCGGTGTCGTGTTCCCTACCTTAGCGTTGAAGTCTCCCATAGCAATTAGGATGTCGTGTTTAGGGCCTTTGTTGATGATTTGTTATAATTAGTGATAGAAATCGTCTTTCATCTCATCATCTGCATCGTTCGTGGGTGAATAACACTGTATTATTGTTATTCTTCCGTGTCTTAGGTTGTATCGTGCTCTTATTATACGACTGTTCACTGGTTCCCATTCTACAAAGCTCTTTGCTGCTACATTTGACATAATTATACCTACCCCCTCTTGGTGTTTCCCGTCGTCTCTGCCTGAATGTTTTATTAACTTACCGTTTTACGCCGATCTTTTACCTGCTTATGGCCATCGCTTTTCACTGATGCCCAGTACGTTTAGGTAGTATCTCTCCATTTCTCTGATGACCTGAGTAGTTTTTGTTGGTGCTACCATCGTTCTTACATTCCAGAATCCAATCTTTGTCACATGTTTAGAGCCGACGGAGTTGGCATCCCTGATGCTCTGTTGGTTTCTTTGCGAGATTCCATAACGAGCTTCTTTTTTCCCAACTAGAATAGCCTCTAGATAGGTCCCAGGATAAGGTTGTTAGACTTATGCCCAACTCCCGGTACAGGATGTGTGACAGATCAAGCGGAATTCCGCTGATTTTTGCATGCGGACGACAATGTTAAAAAAAAATATCCGCCATCTTGCACGTCACACCAGAATGTAGTACGGATACGTTCTTTATTAACACGACCACTTTTTAGAGGTAGTAGTGATACTTTATTTATTAACACGACAACTTTCTAGAGGTAGTAGTGATACTTTATTTATTAACACGACAACTTTCTAGAGGTAGTATTGATACTTTCTTTATTAACACGACAACTTTCTAGAGGTAGTAATGATACTTTCTTTATTAACACGACAACTTTCTAGAGGTAGTATTGATACTTTCTTTATTAACACGACAACTTTCTAGAGGTAGTAGTGATACTTTCTTTATTAACACGACAACTTTCTAGAGGTAGTATTGATACTTTATTTATTAACACGACAACTTTCTAGAGGTAGTATTGATACTTTATTTATTAACATGACCACTTTTTAGAGGTAGTAGTGATACTTTATTTATTAACACGACAACTTTCTAGAGGTAGTAGTGATACTTTATTTATTAACATGACCACTTTTTAGAGGTAGTAGTGGTACTTTATTTATTAACACGACAACTTTCTAGAGGTAGTAGTGATACTTTATTTATTAACACGACCACTTTATCTAGAGGTAGTATTGATACTTTATTTATTAACACGACCACTTTATCTAGAGGTAGTAGTGATACTTTATTTATTAACACGACCACTTTATCTTGAGGTAGTATTGATGCTTTATTTATTAACACGACCACTTTATCTAGAGGTAGTAGTGATACTTTATTTATTAACACGACAACTTTCTAGAGGTAGTAGTGATACTTTATTTATTAACACGACAACTTTATCTAGAGGTAGTAGTGATACTTTATTTATTAACACGACAACTTTCTAGAGGTAGTAGTGATACTTTATTTATTAACACGACAACTTTCTAGAGGTAGTAGTGATACTTTATTTATTAACACGACAACTTTCTAGAGGTAGTAGTGATACTTTATTTTTAACACGACAACTTTCTAGAGGTAGTATTGATACTTTCTTTATTAACACGACAACTTTCTAGAGGTAGTAGTGATACTTTCTTTATTAACACGACAACTTTCTAGAGGTAGTATTGATACTTTATTTATTAACACGACAACTTTCTAGAGGTAGTATTGATACTTTATTTATTAACATGACCACTTTTTAGAGGTAGTAGTGATACTTTATTTATTAACACGACAACTTTCTAGAGGTAGTGATACTTTATTTATTAACATGACCACTTTTTAGAGGTAGTAGTGGTACTTTATTTATTAACACGACAACTTTCTAGAGGTAGTAGTGATACTTTATTTATTAACACGACCACTTTATCTAGAGGTAGTATTGATACTTTATTTATTAACACGACCACTTTATCTAGAGGTAGTAGTGATACTTTATTTATTAACACGACCACTTTATCTTGAGGTAGTATTGATGCTTTATTTATTAACACGACCACTTTATCTAGAGGTAGTAGTGATACTTTATTTATTAACACGACAACTTTCTAGAGGTAGTAGTGATACTTTATTTATTAACACGACAACTTTATCTAGAGGTAGTAGTGATACTTTATTTATTAACACGACAACTTTCTAGAGGTAGTAGTGATACTTTATTTATTAACACGACAACTTTCTAGAGGTAGTAGTGATACTTTATTTATTAACACGACAACTTTCTAGAGGTAGTAGTGATACTTTATTTATTAACACGACCACTTTATCTAGAGGTAGTATTGATACTTTATTTATTAACACGACCACTTTCTAGAGGTAGTAGTGATACTTTATTTATTAACACGACAACTTTCTAGAGGTAGTAGTGATACTTTATTTATTAACACGACAACTTTCTAGAGGTAGTATTGATACTTTATTTATTAACACGACCACTTTCTAGAGGTAGTAGTGATACTTTATTTATTAACACGACCACTTTCTAGAGGTAGTAGTGATACTTTATTTATTAACACGACAACTTTCTAGAGGTAGTAGTGATACTTTATTTATTAACACGACCACTTTCTAGAGGTTGTAGTGATACTTTATTTATTAACACGACCACTTTATCTAGAGGTAGTATTGATACTTTATTTATTAACACGACCACTTTATCTAGAGGTAGTAGTGATACTTTATTTATTAACACGACAACTTTCTAGAGGTAGTAGTGATACTTTATTTATTAACACGACAACTTTCTAGAGGTTGTAGTGGCAGTCGTCTAGATGATTGATCATCTACTGCCAACCAGATATTATCTCACTTCCTCGATGAGCGATGTTACAACAGCCGGCGTAAAGAGGGATTGAACTGCTTCCAGACATCTTTAGCCTAGCAAGGAAGAATTAACTTTGCTGCCCACAGCAGAGGCACTGCCCCATCCTTTTTTTTTTCATGATTAGAATTAAGAAAGCCATCTCAATCACCTCTCCTGGGTGTCTCATGTTACGCACATAATCATTGTGCAGGAGAAAACTGCTCGGTCTTCATTTAAGACGAAGAAGAAGGAGGAAGAGGTAGATGAAGAGGAAGAGGAGAAGGACTTTAGAGAACTTCGCTTGTCTGGTCTGTGAAAATCCGCTTCCTTTCTTTCCTTTTAACTTTACTCAGCAGAATATTGATATTTTTGTGTAAAAAAATATCAAGTTTACATCCATGCAATGTCACTGCCACTTTCTTTAATTCAGAAACAAATTACACGATTCTAAAGCCAGTTCTTTCTCTATTGGCTGTGTATGATACTTCTCTAACTTGACTCACTCGGAATCGATACTTCACGTACAAAAAAATCTCTTCAGTCACGGTATATTTTGTTTATAGAGAATCAGTATTCAACATTCAATACCTGTATCGAAACAAACCTGTGAAATCGACATCTATCTCCCATGCAGGTGAGTGCTATATCGACGTTTCATTTCGCTCTATTCTCGCTGTAGGCAAACTATCATGGACCATTATCGCATGTTTCTGACAGAATCCCTTTTCTGAGATCGATACCTCTTGCTATAATAGATGCAAACAGATAAAAGATCACCGTGTGGTATTTGTCCTGTCGACAATTCTAACTGGAATATCGGGCGATGTGAGTCCTGAATCTAGATAAAATGTAATCGACAACCACCGACATCTTCTTTCTTTCTTTCTTTCTTTCTTTCTTTCTTTGGAGTATATTCGTTGTACGTTGTTACAGTCACAATCACTGCTGTCATTCCCTCCATCAACATCGCTGCCATCGTCATCAGTCGTCACTTATACCTCAACTACTGCAGATGCTACTGCATCATCATCGTAATCATCATCATGAGCATCAGCATAACATTTGTGTCCACCTCTTCTCCTTGTGTCCTATTTTTTCCTGCATTTATTTTTCTCTGTTATGCTAAAAAGTCCATGATCACTGCCTACTTGGGCAAGAGCTCTAACCGCCTCTTATTCAGAAGGATCTCAGCATAGTGCATAAACTCCGTAGCACCTGGCAGAACCATGAAGAACTTCGATCAAGCGCTCTAATTGTAAGATTGTGTTAGCAAAGGGAAATAACTTTGTTATTTTCTTCCTTGCAGGTTGAACGCCCCTGGTATTTGTTTATGTTCATAAATAGTCGCCCTTAAGACAGAAGTGTATCGTGTGGACGGGATTCACCAGTTGTGTGTCCTTGGTGTGAGCAAGATTTTGGGGCGTGTTACTCTGGCCATGAACGTTGTATAGAGGAGACGTATTGTTTTGTAGTGTGACGTTATGTCTTGTAGTGTGACGTTATGTCTTGTAGTGTGACGTTATGTCTTGTAGTGTGACTTTTTGTTTTGTAGTGTGAATTATAGCCAGAATGTAGTTGTGAGAGAGTTCAATGTAAACTCTCATGGCGGTGACTCGAGTTACCTCGGTCATCTGCCTAGAGCCATGCTCATTGTGGAACGTTTAATCTGATGTGTGATAGTGTGTGCTTTCGTTATTTAAGTCATATTCCTTCCATAGCTGTTATAGTGTGTCATTAAATGTCAGTACACAGTTGGATCGTTGACTGATGGTTTTGTAATTTGTAATCAGTAGACGTTAGAGTGGTGAAAGGACCTGGCCGGTGTTCTTCATGATGTACAACCAGCGTGATTACACAGCACAAATATCGTAGTATCTGTGATTACACAGCACAAATATCGTAGTATCTGTGATTACACAGCACAAATATCGTAGTATCTGTGATTACACAGCACAAATATCGTAGTATCTGTGATTACACAGCACAAATATCGTAGTATCTGTGATTACACAGCATAAATATCAAAGTATTTGTGATTACACAGCATAGATATCGTACTATCGGTGAAGCAGTCTATGAAACATAAATATTCAACACCACAATAGAATTTTATCATTAATCAACATTAACTCTAACAATACGATAACAGTATGAACAATATGATGACATCAATTTATCTTAGATTCTACATAAGCTCGAAAATGAGAGATGGCGTCTGTATAGATTAGACCACTCCTTATCATTTTCTCTGTATAACCTTTTATCTGCCGAATCCTTCTTGTTTTAATGTCTCAAAATCAGAGAAGGAATGAGTAAAGTATACTAATTTAAATATACATCAAACAAAAGGGAAAAAACATAAAACACTCTTTGAAGTACATATGCATCAACGTAATATAGTAACATGATAATATTACTTCGGACAGCACTGATAACATATGTCTGAAAATAATTAGTGCAAGCATGCAAGAAAATATAAAATTATGAGTAATGATCCTGTAAGAAGAAGAAGCAGAAGCAGAAGAAGAAGAAGAAGAAGAAGAAGAAGAAGAAGAAGAAGACTTTATAACGTCACAAGATTATAAAAGATAAATGGGAAGAGAGAAAGTACAGGGGATATTCTCATAATGTGCTATGATAGAAATTCTCGAATTTTGTGTCAAACAGCGAGGCGGAAGTTCAGTGAAGGTACAAGATCCACTTATCGATATAGAGCACCTGATGAATATTGCAAAACTTGGAATTTCTCCCTATTTCCGTTTTGTTTGTTCTTTTTATTTCCGTTTTGTTTATCCTTCCTATTTCCGTTTTGTTCGTCCTTCCTATTTCCGTTTTGTTTGTTCTTCCTATTTTCGTTTTGTTTGTTCTTCCTATTTTCGTTTTGTTTGTTCTTCCTATTTTCGTTTTGTTTGTTCTTCCCATTTCCGTTTTGTTTGTCCTGTTATATATGACCTAAATCTCTCGACGATTGTTTTTTGTGTGCATATTTTTGTCTTTCTGTTCATGTTTCGACTCGTTTTTATCCATTCATTGTTTCATTATTTTAATCCATCCTTACTCAACAGTGCTTGTTTTTATTTTACTAGCATAGCTCGAACAGGACTGGGCACAGAATGGGGTCATGACCTTTCTGACTTTAGATACTCCACATACATAAATGTACACACAGTGGCCGAGTACAGCCCACACAAATAACTGTACACACAATAGCCGAGTAGAGAGCCCACACAAATAACTGTACACACAATAGCCGAGTAGAGAGCCCACACAAATAACTGTACACACAGTAGCCGAGTACAGCCCACACAAATAACTGTACACACAGTAGCCGAGTAGAGAGCCCACACAAATAACTGTACACACAGTAGCCGAGTAGAGAGCCCACACAAATAACTGTACACACAGTAGCCGAATCAGGCTCTAGATCATGTGGTCCAGAAATGTCCAAATATTTGCAGTTTACTCAGCGAGACCTGTCCACGGAAGCGAACCCCCGGGGCAGAAGCTGTGAGGATCGCTGCAGAAATCTGGAGAGAAAACGATTCTAGCTACTGGTCTCCTGATTTAGCGTGGCCCAGAAGTCTGAGCGTCCCCGAAAGAGCAGGTTTTTTAGCTCCCATTTAACCACAACATTTAGTATGTTTTTTTTTTTCATAACAATGTCAGTATTCCTGTCTATTACTTCTACTTTTCTTTCTGTTTTCCTACCTGTTTCTTTTCTTAACAACTGCACAACATACTTCAGACTACTGGAACATGTCTTAACGCGAAGATTATCACACGTAATCCTACATCATTCAGTCTAGGAAATATCCATCCATCCATCCATCCATCCATCCATCCATCCATCCATCCATCCATCCATGACCATAAACGACAGTCGACTAAACAGTCACTGCCCATGATGTATTATGAAATCTTTCACTGTAGCAAAAAAAAAAAAAAGGTACATAGTTTCCGCGGTCAATAGCCAGCATTTATTTAGTGTCACAGCTGTGTTCTTCTCGATTTCTGCCGTTCTGTACCAAATTTTCTTTGGTCGGTCTCTCTTTCCTTCATGTGGCCATCTCACGACTGCTTTAGCCACTGATGTTGTTATTTCAGAGCACGTGACCGGTCTATTCCCAGATTATTTGTGCTACAAATTCCATGAAATCTTGTTCACATTTCTTACATTCCTTCTTGCCCTCTGTTCCACTTTCCTTGTCTGGTCTGCCAGGTTCTGTGTCTGTTTTGGACTTCACTCTCTTCATCTCTACCAAATTCAGACCGTCTAAAACAAATGCTAAAGTGAGAACGATATAGACCATAAGCGACTTGTTTTTATAAGGACTTTTCTCTCTCTCTCTCTCTCTCTCTCTCTCTCTCTCTCTCTCTCTTTCGTGGTGTATGTATTTGCTCACGGCAAATAGAATTGTGGAACAGCTCATTGATCGTAGTACAAAAGCCTCCCATGATTCTCCCAGAGCTTGTATTCCTACGCCCCACTCAGAGTTGTTCAAATTTATCTTCCGCGAACGCTGTTTATGGCTGTTAAATTTTGTCATGATTTTTCTTTTTAATCAGGTAGTTTATGAGGACATGGTTGATGCTGACGATGTTTGTGAACTGTAATGACGATGATTATGACGATAACGATCCTGTGATAATTGAAGACCAAAAACTCTGTTCTCTCATTGTGAAAAACAAAGTGGTTCTCAACCTGTGGTCGCCATCTAAATCAGGGTACCTTTGGGGGGGGGGGTGGGGGGGTTGGTTTGGGGGTAGGATGTTTGAGGCTGGGAGGCGAGAAGATCTCTTCCTCTCTCTCTCCCTCTCTCTCTCTTTTCCTCTCTCTCGCCTCTCTCTCCTTCTCTCTCCCTCTCTTTGTCCTTCTCTCTTTCCATCTCTCTCTCCCTCTCTCTCACTCTCTCCCTCTTTCTCTCCCTCTCTCTCTCCCTCTCTCTCCCTTTCTCTCTCCTCTCTTTCCATCTCTCTCCCTCTCTCTCTCCCTCTGTCTCTCTCACTCTCTCCCTCTTTTTCTCACTCTCTCTCCCTCTCTCTTCCTCTCTCCCTCTCTCACCCTCCCTCCTTCTCTCTCTCTCTCCCTCTCCCTCTCTTTCTCCCTCTCTCCTTCTCTCTTTCCATCTCTCTCTCCCTCTCTCTCCCTCTCTCTCTCCCTCACAACTTCTCTCTCCCTCGCTCCCTCCTTCTCCTTCTCTCTCCCTCTCTCTCCCTCTCTCCTTCTCTCTTTCCATCTCTCTCTCCCTCTCTCTCTCCTCTCCTCTCCCTCTTTCTCTTCCTCACTCTCTCTCCCTCCTCTCTCTCCCTCTCTCTCTCCCTCTTTCTCTTCCTCACTCTCTCTCCCTCTCTCCCTCTCTCCCCCTCTCTTTCTCCTTCTCCCTCCCTCTCTCTCTCTCTCTCCTTCTCTCTTTTCATCTCTCTCTCCCTTTCTCTCCCTCTCTTTCTCCCTCTCTCCTTCTCTCTTTCCATCTCTCTCCCTCTCTCTCTCCCTCTCTCTCTCACTCTCTCCCTCTCTCTCTCACTCTCCCTATCTCTTCCTCTCTCTCCCTCTCTCTTTCTCTCCCTCTCTCTCTCCCTCTCTCCTTCTCTCCTTCTCTCCTTCCATCCCTCCCTCTCTCCCTCTCTCCTTCTCTCTTTCCATCTCTCTCTCCCTCTATCTCTCCCTCTCTCTCTCACTCTCTCCCTCTTTCTCTCCCTCACTCTCTCTCCCTCTCTCTCCCCTTCTCCATCTCTCTCCCTCTGTCTCCCTCTCTCTCTTTCTCTCTCTCCCTCTTTCTCTCTCTCTCTCTCAAGGCCTTGCCGACAAGCGCAGGATATCATGGATATCATGACTGTCGATCCATTGTGGATCTCAACAAGCTTGGCAGAGAACATATACTGCCATTATTGTTGAACTTCAGCATTCTCATCTTTTTTCACGGGTCTGGGGTTTAGGATTGCGCTTAAAAGAAAATCCCTACAAATGTAGATAAGTGTTGGCGATAAAGAATTGAAGAAGATCGGCGGAAAACGGTAAGTTAATAATACATTCAGGCAGAAACGATGGTAAACTTCGAGATGGGGTAGGTATTATTATGTCAAAAGTAGCAGCAAAGAGCATTGTAGAATGGGAACCAGTGAACAGTCGTATAATAAGAGCACGATACAACCTAAGACACGGAAGAATGACAATAATGCGGTGTTATGCACCCACGAAAGATGCAGATGATGATGTGAAAAACGACTTATATCACCAATTGCAACAAATCATCAACAAAATCCCTAAACACGACATCCTAATTGCTATGGGAGACTTCAACGCTAATGTAGGGAAAGATAATACCGACGTTGAAAAAGTAAAGGAGAAAGAAGGAATTGACATGGTTAATCAGAACGGAGAAATATGTCGAACAGAGGGCATGGTCATTGGAGGCACAATATTTCCACACAAAGAGATAAATAAAACAACGTGGATATCTCCAGATGATAGAACTAGAAACCAGATAGATCATTTTTGTATTAGAAAGCAATGCAGAACATCTCTCATAGATGTAAAGGAATATAGGGGTGCAAATATCAATAGTGATCACAACCTGTGTATAGGGAAAATAAAACTAAAATTGAAAAGCCAACACAAGAAATCAGTACACAGAAAGGTAAACAGCCACAGCCTACAAGAAGAGAATACTAACAGTAATTTCAGTCAGGAACTTGCCAATCATTCCACAACACTCAGTGAAGTAGAGGAGATAGGTATAGATGAATTATGGAATTCTTACAGCACAGCCATAATTACAGCAGCAAAAGCAAGCGCTGGGCTGAAAAAAAAAACAAACAGAAAAGCATGGATATCAGAAAACACATGGAAGTACATATATGAAAGACGAGCAGCCAAATTAGACAATGTGAATGTAAAGACAGATCTTGGAAAAGATCTAGTGAAAGCAACATACAAAGAAATAGAAAGTAAAAAGTTCAGCTAGAAGGAATAAAAGAGAATACATAGACAATATGGCGAAAGAGGCAGAGAAAGCAGGAAAAACAGGAGACAGCAAAATTTTATATAACATACAAAAGAGGCTGACAGGTACTATTACATCTAAAGAAAGACCAATCCTTAGCAAAACTAGAATCCTGTTAACATCAAGTAAATACCAAAAGCAAAGATGGGCTGAACACGTCCAAGAAATACTTAATCGACCACACCCAAAAGAATTGATAAACCTTGAGTCCCGTAATGTGATATATGTCATCGTTTGCAAAAGATACAGGATAACATATATTGGTGAGACTGGCCTCAGATTAGGGGACCGCATGCAAAAACATCTGTACGACATCGCCCAGCATGCTTCGAAACCAGTCCCAAATAATTTCAACGGCCCCAACCACAGAGGCAAATCTGATTTTCTGGTAACAGCCATTAAACAATGTCACGCAGATGACACAAGCCGCCTGGCACTTGAGAACCGCTGCATTCAAAATTATGGGACGCTGGAACCACATGGGTTAAACTCGCTGTTTAGTTACACGTAACATCATCTTCTTCAATCATTATAGTACCTCTCCACTAAGTCCATCCCTTCTTACTTTTCAAACTTCTTCACAGCATCACTCTGCAACCCCTCTTCCCCAATCATCTGTTTCAATTTCTTCTAGCTAGGTCAATAATGCATCACTCTCTATCCCCTCCCCGGTTCCCCATCCACCACCCCCAGTTACAACCCACCGACCACATGTCACGGGTCTCTATTTAAACAGTCTCCACGTTCTACTAAATCCATTCCTGACACACACCGCCGGACAAGTCACACCTTACAATTTACAGCTAAGTACTCTTTTAAACAATTTTTAAAAAAAAATAGTATTCATGTGAATCTATACTTTATCTCCTCTCTCGATTTCTTCGTCCTGTATGTTTTTGTATGATTAAGGCTCACGCCGAAACGTCACAACTTTGTAATCGTTAAGTAATAAAGCTGCTCCTACTTTTTTCCTATTTTATACATTCTGATAAACCTTGAAACCGACTAATCAACCCCACAACTAAATGTCAACCTAGATGAAATTACATTGCATGAAATTGAAACAGAAGTGAATTTAATGACTAAAAACAAAGCTGCAGGTGAAGATGAAATAACACCTGAAATGATAAAAGCTATCAATAGTGACAACATGAGACAACTACAGAGATTTTTTAATAAGATTTGGAAAGAAGAAAAGGTCCCTTCTAAATGGAAAAGAGGAAACATTGTTAAAATACGAAAAAAAGGCAACCTTAGTGACTGTAACAACTGGAGAGGAGTAACCTTAATACCAGTTGTGTCAAAAGTATTTTGCAAAGTCATTTTCAGTAGACTTAAAGATATAGTGGATACTGCAATGAGAGAAGAACAAGCAGGGTTTCGAAAAGAGAGAAGCTGTCTCGATCAGATCTTTACTCTAAGAATAATGCTTGAAGAACATATTGAAAAGCAGAAACCATTAATACTGAACTTCATAGACTTTAAAAAGGCATTTGATAGCATACACAGAAATTCGGAGAATTTTAAGTCTATATGGAATACCATCTAAAATTGTCAACATCATTAATACTTCTACAATGGATATGTTTGTGCAGTCAAGACAGAAGAAGGGATGAGTGAATGGTTCCAGATCGAAACAGGTGTGAAAAAAGGATGTATACTGTCTCCTTTGCTTTACAATAGACTTCACAATGAAAAAATGCTGCACAGGTAACACAGGTACTGACTGGGTACATGGGACCCAACTAGAAGATCTTGATTTTGCTGATGACATAACTCTTATCAGTAACAATGTGAATTCCATGCAAGAAAAAAACAGATAGACTGTCTTCACTGGCTAGCAAAACAGGACTTGAAATTAACAAGGACAAAACAAAAATAATGAAAATTCCCATTAATCAAAATGAAAAAATACACATAGAAGGGACATATATTGAAGAAGTCAGTCAATTTGCATACCTTGGCAGCTACATACACCAGGATGGTGACACCAGAAAGGAAGTTAGGATAAGAATTGCAAAAGCAGCATCAATCTTCAAGAATCTTGAGAACATATGGAATTCAAAAGTTATAAGCACAAAAACCAAGTTAAGACTATTCAATTCAAATGTAATATCCATCCTCTTTATGTATGAGAAAGCTGGAAAACAACTAAAGAAATAGAAAAGAAATTAGACTCTTTTGAAAACAAATACCTAAGGAAAATACTCGGTATCAAATTGAACGAATTCAAGAACAATGCAGAGATAAGACAGATGACTGAATAACAACCAGTCTCATGGGTGATCAGGAGAAGGAGATGGACATATGTTGGTCACTTGATGAGAAGAAATGATCAGAGAATCCCAAAACAAGCTATTAAGTGGAACACAACAGGCCGAAGAAAAAGAGGCAGACCACGTGAAACTCTAAAGAGGACATTGTTAAGAGAGACCAAATTAACAGGCATAAAATCCTTTGATGAGGTTGAAAGACTCGCCGAAGACAGGAAACATTGGCGAACTACTTTGCGAGCCCTATGTGACGTTTAACGGCACAGGAAGCATATAAGATATAAGATAAGATAAAGAATTGAAGATAAGATAAAGAATTGACGATAATGATGATTTTATTAACAGTTGTAATGGACGCTGTCAGTGACGCTATACACTGTTGATGATAGTAATGAAAATAATGAAGATCATTCGGACAAAGTTTGAAGGTAAATGCAACGAAGGTGGAAAGATGTTTATGGTTCGCTTTCAGCGATGACAGAGAAAGTGAAGATGTGAAAATAAACCGTGGAAGAGAATAGTGAGATTTGTACTAATGATCATAATGAGGAAATACGATAACTATTATGTGAATAGTGTTTTGTGGCGGATTGTCACAATGGTTTACTCACCCCTGATGCGTCGTGCTCAAGTGATCATTTGCGTTTCTGATCAAATCAATTACCTCCCCCCCTTCTCTCTCTCTCTCTCTCTCTCTCTTTCTCCTTCTCTCTTTCTCTCTCTTCTTGGCCACAGCATAAATGGCAACACACACACACACACACATTTATAACATCAGCTAATGTAACGAAAGTAAAGACGGTATCTGAAAATGATCATACTCTCTAGCCTACCAAAACATGCATAACACACGATCATTGTTTGCTTTCAGACATCACGGCTGCCATATTTTACAGTTAAATAACCCAAAACTTATTTTTAATTTGTACGGGAGTTTGGCAGAGAATTTAATGTGAATCTATATTTATCTTTTATATACTACTCAAAGGCATTTGATTGTGTGCAGTAACAGAAACTTTGGGAAATAATGTGAAAATGGGATTTCCAACACATTTGATACACTGCTGTATCTAGACCAACAAGCAGCAGTAAGAATAAATGGTGAAACAACAACTTGGTTTGATATAAAACAATGGGTCCGTCAGGGGTGCATTGAAACAGAAATGTGTGTGACTATGACTATTTATAGCAGCCACTATAACAGTTTGGCAGTACCGCTATCTACACAAAAAATATGACTACTGGTTTGATTGAATCTTCTTGTGGAGTACAGTTTCAACTTATAAGTTTCTTCTTGTTGCTGGTGTTCTAACCATCACATAATTTTCTGTATTATACACTAAGAAAATACAACAAGACACCCAGGCTTTCCACTCCACAAAATTAGTACGAATACAACAACTTAAACACAACTTGGCAGTCTTCCGACCAAAACAAACTGGTCAACAATGAGAATTTCCACAAAGCCAATTGGTGTAGTTTATCATCAGACAACACACATTTATTAATGGACCAAAATGAGGGGTGAAATCATGATGATGGGAATGTAGCCATCAGGCTGAACAGAAACTCACAGTAACAAATGTCCGGCGTGAGATGACCTCTACGCCACATGGGCAAGGAAAACCTTACAATGATTTATACATACAAAAAAATCATACTTAACAAGCTTACCCAAAGACCTCAGCCACACAGGGAAAACAAAGTAAACTAATTCTAACAACAAGACTCGCTCTACCACATTTCTAGATACAATCACACCGTTCGCCCAAACACGTCTACCCGGTTCAACGTTCACACCAAGACTCTCTAACGACCGGCTTTTTGCACACGGACCTTTCTAACGACGTAATTTGCACGCGTACTTTCCTAACGACATGAGTTGTGGTCTACGCAAACACAATTATTAGCACTACACAAATAATCTCTGAACAGAATTGCTATTCTGTTACAGCATATTGTCACCTTACTTATTTAACTTGTATACTGAAAATATAACGAGGAATGTTAGAGAAGATGTAGACATAGAATATTACGATGCCATAACAAATAGGAGATTATGAAATACCAGAGATTAGATATGCTGATGACACAGTATTATTGTCCACAATAAAAAATGAAATGGAAAAAATAATTATGTCAGTCCGTAAGAACAGCGAAGAGCAAAACCTCTATCTTAATACGAAGAAAAATAAATTGATGACAACTGGCAAAATAAATAAAGCAGCTGAAATATGTATCAATGAGAAAAAATTGGAAGAAGTGGAGAGTTTTGAATATCTTGGATCACTTCTAACTAATAATGGAGATATAATGAGGGAAATTAAAAGGAGGACATTTATCACTATCAGAAAGTAAAACAACTAAGAAGCTGTGGAGAGGAACAGACAGAACAACAAAAATAAGATTTTTAAGAGCATGCATCTTTCCCATCGCAAAGTATGCCTGTGAGACCTGGACACTTAACAAAACAGCTGAGAAATACATAAATGCCTTTGAATGTAACTGCTACAGGAAGGTTCTTCAAATAACATGGACAAAAAAAAAAGAACAAATATATCCATACTGCAGGAACTTAATATTGAAGAAGGCTGGCTGTTAAAGAGGTTTAAACACAGAAATCCTAAATATTTTGTACACAGTAAACGTCATGATAATCTAGAGAAGACCGTCTTGGAAGGGTACATAATGGGAAAAAGAAAGAGAGGAAGACCAAGGCGAAGATGGCTGCAAGACATCGTTGATGCTCTGCAAATGGATGCATCAGTAGCAGGGCATCTGCTTACAACCGAGGGGTCTACTGGAGAGTTGGTAGGGAGGTAAAGTTCCGCAAGGGACATGCAAATGACTGAGTGACTGACTGACTGACTGACGGGAGTTTGAAATTACGATTCTCATGTACAAAACAAAATCGTCCAACTATAGTTATTTTATTTTTTCGTTTTTTTTAAATAAAAAAGCCATGTAAACGCATAGGTTATGTCTAAGAAGGGGCCGGCTAGCGTAGTGGTTAGAGCACTCGTCTAGCAACCAAATGGTCGAGGGTTCGAATCCCCAGCTGAGCGGGATTTTTTTTTCCGACCAATACGGCCCTGAGGTCGACCCAGCCTCGTAAAATGGGTACCAGAGAAAAACTGGGAAGTAAAGGCAGCGAGGAAAGGAACTGGTCACCCTACCTCACACGCTGATGACCCAGCATAATGAGGTCTCTAACGCTTCACCCCCTACGGCATTTGAAATGCTATGGGACTATCTTTACTTTACTTTTTATGTCTAAGACGTAAGATATGTTGTCGTTACAAAACAGTCACATTTAAAAGCTTGAGAAAAAAAAAATGAAACCTCTATTGAGCTGTTTATTATGCACGCAGAAATATGATGCATAGTAAGTGGTATTTTTCCACTCAATTTATTGACTGCACGGTTAGCAGGATCTCGCTTCTTGATTTATTGATTATGCGCCCCTGCTCTGATCACAATCACGGAGATTGTCATTTGGTTTCGTAATATGCACCAGAAGGTGGCGCCCATGGCGGAAGCTTTGGCGATGAGCCCGGATACATTACTGATGAGTCTGTACGACTTAGCATGTGATGGCAGTAATCAAGATAGAAGAGTAGTTCTTTGTTGGTTAAAATTTCTGGCTGTTGGCTACTCTAAGTGGAAATGTAAAGGAGAGAAGGGAGCCAGAGCGGCCCAGTGCTTAGTGCATTCGTTTCTTATGGCGAATGTCCGTGGGTGGAAACCAGACTGAGACGTCTCAGTTGAAAATATCCGCAGAAAAAGGTACCTATTTCCTGTTAGAGTTGTGCGAGGAAAGTAAGTGAGGTGTAATATTTTGTTTTCTTATTCATCATTTGTGCCACTAGGCGAGGAAAATAGGCACTTACATCATATCCTCTGTGCGTCTTAAGTGTATGAAAAAGATCAAGGAAAATATAGAGCCAACATCACATCCTCTGTGTGTCTTAAGGGTATGAAACATATCAAGGAAAATATAGAGCCAATATCATATCCTCTGTATGTCTTAAAGGTATGAAACATATCAAGGAAAATATAGAGCTAACATCATATTCTCTGTGTGTCTCAAAGGGTATTGAAAGAGATCAGGGAAAATATAGAGTTAATATCACATAATCTGTGTGTCTTAAGGGTATGAAACAGATCAAGGAAAATATCAGTCTAACATCATATCCTCTGTGTGTCTCAAAGGGTATGAAAGAGATCAAGGAAAATATAGAGCTAACATCATATCTTCTGTGTGACTTAAGGGTATGAAACATATCAAGAAAAATATAGAACTAATATCACATAATCTGTGTGTCTTAAGGGAATGAAACGTATCAAGAAAAACATGGAGCTGTAAGCCTGAACGACATGACACAAATCTACCTTTACTTTTCACATCTTTATGAGAGCAGACAGGCATGTACTGGATTAGTGGCTCATTTATCAGGGCTAATACAACAGCTGATCTGTTTTATGCAACGCTCAAATCCTATATATATATATATATATATATATATATATATATATATATGTATGTATGTATGTATGTATGTATGTATTCGCTAGCAGTAAATATTACCAGAAGTGGAGCTTGACTGACAAAGGTGACTCTTTTGTTTTTACACTAACACACCATTCTCCTGGTACACATTGCCCAACTTCCGTATTAATATCCTGTGTTTATACATGGTGGTATTTTAAAATTTCAAACATGCACGTATTCAGACACATTGCTTAGCACAGGAAAGCTAATTAAAATCTGAGGAGACGTCAGTCAAAGTTCTCTTGACATCTTATGAGAAGACATGTTATGAGAACCTGACAATCACTGGAAAACCCTACGGCAATGAAGACCAGGAACTAGCTGTAATTACCAACGACTGCGCAGAACTGAGAGGCGCGATCATAAACATCTACCTGCACTTGGCTAAAGAATGGTTACTTCCCTCGTTCGTGTGAGAGTAAAGGAATGCTCGGATACACAGAGAGAAGAGAAAGAGGTGAGTAGAACAAGCGGTGATAACCATGTCATCAATAACGTCTTCTTCTTCTTCCTTTTCTTCAGTCTCACTGGAACTGCGAGGTGGTGTTCTTCGCAGCTGATACGGTGAAGATTGTGAAGCACAGCATGGTATCGGATTGGGAGCGGCTTATAGAGACTATTTTTTTCAGTCTCTGGGTGGAACAAAAATAGCAAAGGGGTTGTGTAGTACTTCTTTCGTAGACTCCACCGTCAGGGTGACAGACTCCACCTTCGGGGTGACAGACTCCATCGTCGGGGTGACAGACTCCACCGTCAGGGTGACAGACTCCACCTTCGGGGGGACAGACTCCACCGTCGGGGTGACAGACTCCACCGTCGGGGTGACAGACTCCATCGTCGGGGTGACAGACTCCACCGTCAGGGTGACAGACTCCACCTTCGGGGGGACATACTCCACCGTCGGGGTGACTGGCGATCTTTGCATCGATACCTAGACTAGTAGACCTGCTGCTGGCCGTGATCATGACAAGAAATTTAAGAAAACAAAAGCTATTTTTCTTCTTCATACATATTAACCGTCTGTAACTGTGGTAAAAGGTAAAAAAAAGGTAAGGGTAATCCTCTCATGCTTTTAGAGGACCATAGGGATATGGTGTTAGTGCCCATATTTTCCTTGACTTGACAGCACACTAGGGGTGATATGGTCAGTATCACGCCTGGCCGCCTTTCTGTAACTGTGGAGCTTTGATAAATTTTATTTATGCCCTGTCTCATCTGCATACCGCACAGGTGAAAAGTACAGGTGCCTGTACATTTCTAGGCTACTGCAGCTTTTGAGGTAGGGATGTCAGCACATATACTTGCTGCCTTTATTTCCTAGGGAAACCCCGGGTACCCATTTTCTGAGAGACTGGGTTGACCCAGGATAAAATGGACGTTCTTTGTCGTTCCGGTATGGAAATCTACAGCTTGGCTCCTGCGGTTTCATCGGTACAGTCCGTGCATCTCACAAAAACAGAAAAGATATTCTAACTGCTTTCATACATAACTTGTTATCAATTATTATTTAGAAAAAAAAACGTTCAGTATGTCGTGTATGTATTCCATAGAGCATATGTTCAAGTTTTAATTCCTGTATGACATGAAGTTTACTTTTAGTTAAATTTTATGGTGGAAAAAAAACCTTTGTACAAGATATTACACTACAAAGTCTAAAAATATCTGGGATAAAACAGTCCTGTCTGAACATTCTATCCTTCCTTGTATCTGAAAGAATATGGCGGAACACTATTATCATTCATTGAGCCTCTTACTAACATCGTAACAATATAATGGCTCGTAAACGCAAATAGATCTCAGACAGACCCCATTTTTTCCCATCAATAAACTCTACCACGTCAGTCAAAGAAACTGGTTACCAGTCTCTCTTACACTAAAGCTGATGTTTCTAGTGAATAGTCAAGTCAACCCTGCGCTAGTCAAATCAACATAGAACTTCTATTTTTATTTATAAACCTAAGGGAATAGGTCTTACATTTATCTGAAAATGCCGGCTTGAACGGGCCGGAAAGTCAAGTCTACGTTTATCGATTGTGACTGAGAAAAACGTTCCTTCGTCTTTCTTCTCCCACTTTTAAAAGTTCTTAGCCCTTTCAAACCTGCAGGCCTTTAGGTCGTATAAAAGGCTGCTATTTTGTAACGTTGTTTTCATTTTTTTTTATTGGGGGGTTGGCGGCAGGAGAGGGAATTTCTTAACATCTCATCGACTTTATGCTTTCCTCTGACTCTGAAAGCTGCAGTGAGAAATGAAGATTGCCAGTGCTTGCGCGTGAGTAGATTAGTCGTAGAGAAATGTAATTTCACAAGTAAAAAGTAGACACAGTCGGGCATCTTGTGGCATTTCTGTCCAATCAGTTTTAATATTACGTGCAAGATACACTTCTTTCTACAGAAATTTCATGTCAAAGCGAAGAATGTCTGCCAAGATACACTTCTTTCTACAGAAATTTCATGTCAAAGCGAACAATGTCTGCTCAGTTAACGAGACAAACAAGATGAACTGTATATAAGAGGTTGGTACATTGAATATAAACACAGATCGGGACGAGACAAACAAGATGAACTGTATATAAGAGGTTGGTGCATTGAACATAAACACAGATCGGGTCGGACAAACAATATGAACTGTATATAAGAGGTTGGTACATTGAATATAAACACAGATCGGGTCGGACAAACAATATGAACTGTATATAAGAGGTTGGTACATTGAATATAAAGAAAGATCGGGACGGGACAAACAAGATGAACACAAATCGGCCCCATTTACGCTAGAATACGTGCACGTTCACAAAGAGAAGGACCTTCATCAAATCTGCCAGTCATGATATTAACCAGCCCAGACTTTTAAAACACATAAGACTATAGTGAAACAGTTAAACAACTTCAATAAACAGTCAACAGAAAGAATTTGCTAAGGGTACTGGACGGTAAGGACCTATTGTGTCCTTTCTGCTGACAAGCAAATCAGACTCAGTGCATTAATCGATCACTTTTAATGTAAAATTTATTATTATTATTATTATTATTATTAAGTGCCGTGCCGAATAGAGCTGGTCATGATACTTCTCCATCTTGTGCGGTCCTTGGTGCAAATGCTTTCATTTCCCCATGCCGCTTGGTCACCCCACTGAGATATTTTTCTGTTGATGTAACTCTCTTCATTTCCTTGCCTTGAATTTTCCAGTCATTAGCAAGTTATGTAACTCCTGTCTTCTCACGACATGTCCAAGAGATTCTGGCTCTTATTTTCACTAGTCTCCCTTGCTCTGAGACAAGAGACAGTGCTTCGTTTTGTTTGTCTGCCTGGTTACGGGTATTTGTTGCATCTTTCTTCGAAATCACATCTCCGTCCTTTGCCAGGTGCATCTACACGAGTAAATCTGCGGACGGGTGGTGTAACAGCCTGTGGACGGGTGGTGTAACAGCCTGTGGATTGGTGGTGTAACAGCCTGTGGATTGGTGGTGTAACAGTCTGTGGACGGGTGGTGTAACAGCCTGTGGATTGGTGGTGTAACAACCTGTGGACGGGTGGTGTAACAACCTGTGGACGGGTGGTGTAACAGTCTGTGGACGGGTGGTGTAACAACCTGTGGACGGGTGGTGTAACAGCCTGTGGACGGGTGGTGTAACAGCCTGTGGATTGGTGGTGTAACAGCCTGTGGATTGGTGGTGTAACAGCCTGTGGACGAGTGGTGTAACAGCCTGTGGATTGGTGGTGTAACAGCCTGTGGATTGGTGGTGTAACAGCCTGTGGACGTGTGGTGTAACAGCCTGTGGATTGGTGGTGTAACAGCCTGTGGATTGGTGGTGTAACAGCCTGTGGATTGGTGGTGTAACAGCCTGTGGACGAGTGGTGTAACAGCCTGTGGATTGGTGGTGTAACAGCCTGTGGATTGGTGGTGTAACAGCCTGTGGACGAGTGGTGTAACAGCCTGTGGATTGGTGGTGTAACAGCCTGTGGATTGGTGGTGTAACAGCCTGTGGATTGGTGGTGTAACAGCCTGTAGATTGGTGGTGTAACAGCCTGTGGATTGGTGGTGTAACAGCCTGTAGATTGGTGGTGTAACAACCTGTGGATTGGTGGTGTAACAGCCTGTGGATTGGTGGTGTAACAGCCTGTGGATTGGTGGTGTAACAGCCTGTAGATTGGTGGTGTAACAGCCTGTAGATTGGTGGTGTAACAGCCTGTGGATTGGTGGTGTAACAGCCTGTAGATTGGTGGTGTAACAGCCTGTAGATTGGTGGTGTAACAGCCTGTGGATTGGTGGTGTAACAGCCTGTGGACGAGTGGTGTAACAACCTGGGGACAAAGAGGTCAGCTGCGAATATCTGATTAAACAACAGCAGAGTACAACAGGTGCCGAGCTGCTTTTCGGGTCGGGGTCTTACAGTTCAGCGAAAAAAAAACAAACAAATCTGTTTAGGAACCGAGCCCAAGGTAAAGGTAAACCGCTGCCGTACCGTCATTCCCTTGTCAAATCAGGCTTAATATACAAGGCCAAAACCAAAACATTAAAGCCCAGACCTAATGTAAATCCGTAACCGGGTTGTTAAAGCGGTTCCAGATTGTGGCCTTACTGCAGTTCAAGTTTTCTGCCCTAGTCATTCTCTTACTATTTTGTTTCTCTCATTTCTAAAATGCCTAAGTAGTTCCCGCTGTATAAGACGCACTCCCCCTCCCCCAAATAAAAAAAAAATAATCGCCCTGCGTCCTATACACCGAAGGTTAGGCTTGGGTAGGCCTTAAGCTAGATTTTACCGTTACAAGATCGAGCCCTAAACTCCAAAGTTTTAACACACCAGTTTTCTGACGACTCAGATATAAACGATTATACATGATTAAATTATGATTACAAGGTGAAAGAATATTAAAATTTAAAAAAAAATACAGTAGCCAGCATCACATCGCTAGATAATCTTACTTCATTTGTTTCCAGACACTGCTGTAAAGTTGTTACAGTAACTTTCTCCTGTAAAGTTGTTACAGTAACTTACC
This sequence comes from Achatina immaculata, assembly GCA_009760885.1. Lineage (NCBI taxonomy): Eukaryota > Metazoa > Mollusca > Gastropoda > Stylommatophora > Achatinidae > Lissachatina > Lissachatina immaculata. Next base: position 36,193,065 of record CM019716.1, read on the forward strand.
ACTGTAAAGGTTACAGTAACTTTCTGCTGTAAAGCTTTTACAGTAACAGTTAGCTGCAAAATTGTTACAATAACTTGCTGCTGTAAAGGTTACAGTAACTTTTAGCTGTAAAGTTGTAACAGTAACTTTTAGCTGTAAAGTTGTTACAGTAACTTACTGCTGTAAAGTTGTTACAGTAAAATGCTGTTGTTAAGTTGTTACAGTAACTTACTGCTCTACTACTTCCAGATAGTCCTGCGTGTTCATAGAAGTACAACTTCGAGGAGAGACAAATCCTTCACTAATGCCACCATCATCTAACAGCAGTTTCCTGATTCTAGATTTGTTGCAATTTACAACCCATCTTTTCTGTCTAATATCTTGTGACAGGGCGATTAGTTCTTATGTCCATCCGCCCCAGATGTCCGATGATCATTAGAAACTCAGCTGTAACTGTCGTGCTGGTTATGCGAGTCATATATAGGGTTGTCACGGTTATATATAATGTTGTCTCGGTCATATATAGGGTAATAGCTGTCATATATAGGGTTGTCACGGTCATATATAGGGTAGTAGCTGTCATATATAGGGTTGTCGCGGTTATATATAATGTTGTCTCGGTCATATATAGGGTAATAGCTGTCATATATAGGGTTGTCACGGTTATATATAATGTTGTCTCGGTCATATATAGGGTAATAGCTGTCATATATAGGGTTGTCGCGGTTATATATAATGTTGTCTCGGTCATATATAGGGTAGTAACTGTCATATATAGGGTTGTCGCTGTCATATTTACGACTGTCTCGGTCATATATAGTGTTGTCTCGGTCATAAATAGGGTTGTCGTGGTCATATATAGGACTGTCTCGGTCATATATAGGGTTGTCTCGGTAATATGTAGGGTTGTCTCCGTCATATATATGGTTGCCTCGGTCATATATAGAACTGTTGCGAACATTTTACATCTGCGACTTTTAAGAACAATATACTTACGCCTACTTGCCAACTACAAAGAGTGACTTCTTTATAACCTCCACCACGATATTCTTTATCCAGGAGCATCAGCGGGTAGAGAAGCGTGAGATCCAGGGGGTCGGCGACCCATAACTGATTGCTCTCGCCAGGGCTGGCTATCCATAGCCGATCAAGACCCTGTTCCATCTCTCCGTTTGTACCTCAAGTAACATTACGCTAACAACACAGCTCAGGGCAGCACTGGCTGTTGTACACATGGCGATGGGATGTGGTAAAGAAACATTGTCCCTTTCCTGCTGTTTAGTTCCAGTCCAGGTCTGAAGAAAAAACAGTACCAGTAATTCACCGCCTGTGCGTCACAGTGCCCTTGAGGTACAATGCCCGTGCGGCATACTGCCCGTGCAGCACACTGGCCGTGCTTCAATACTTTCACCGCGTTGACTGCAAAAACACCTGCTAGGAGCTCCATGCGGACGTAACATGGGCAGCGAGCGCCGTAAGACTTCCTAGAGACTGGACGTTGTATCCTGTCTAGACCACCTTGTAGAACCGGTAACAGTCTCAGCTGTGGTACAGTTAAATCAGGCAAGGTAACAGCATCAGCTGTGACACAGTTACCCCAGGCAAGGTAACAGCCTCAGCTGTGACACAGTTACCCCAGGCAAGGTAACAGTCTCAGCTGTGACACAGTTACCCCAGGTAAGGTAACAGCCTCAGCTGTGACACAGTTACCCCAGGTAAGGTAACAGTCTCAGCTGTGACACAGTTACCCCAGGTAAGGTAACAGTCTCAGCTGTGACACAGTTACCCCAGGCAAGGTAACAGTCTCAGCTGTGACACAGTTACCCCAGGTAAGGTAACAGTCTCAGCTGTGACACAGTTACCCCAGGCAAGGTAACAGTCTCAGCTGTGACACAGTTACCCCAGGTAAGGTAACAGTCTCAGCTGTGACACAGTTACCCCAGGCAAGGTAACAGTCTCAGCTGTGACACAGTTACCCCAGGCAAGGTAACAGTCTCAGCTGTGACACAGTTACCCCAGGCAAGGTAACAGCCTCAGCTGTGACACAGTTACCCCAGGCAAGGTAACAGCATCAGCTGTGACACAGTTACCCCAGGCAAGGTAACAGCCTCAGCTGTGACACAGTTACCCCAGGCAAGGTAACAGTCTCAGCTGTGACACAGTTACCCCAGGTAAGGTAACAGCCTCAGCTGTGACACAGTTACCCCAGGTAAGGTAACAGTCTCAGCTGTGACACAGTTACCCCAGGTAAGGTAACAGTCTCAGCTGTGACACAGTTACCCCAGGCAAGGTAACAGTCTCAGCTGTGACACAGTTACCCCAGGTAAGGTAACAGTCTCAGCTGTGACACAGTTACCCCAGGCAAGGTAACAGTCTCAGCTGTGACACAGTTACCCCAGGTAAGGTAACAGTCTCAGCTGTGACACAGTTACCCCAGGCAAGGTAACAGTCTCAGCTGTGACACAGTTACCCCAGGCAAGGTAACAGTCTCAGCTGTGACACAGTTACCCCAGGCAAGGTAACAGCCTCAGCTGTGACACAGTTACCCCAGGCAAGGTAACAGCCTCAGCTGTGACACAGTTACCCCAGGCAAGGTAACAGCCTCAGCTGTGACACAGTTACCCCAGGCAAGGTAACAGCCTCAGCTGTGACACAGTTACCCCAGGCAAGGTAACAGTCTCAGCTGTGACACAGCTACCCCAGGCAAGGTAACAGTCTCAGCTGTGACACAGCTACATCAGGCAAGGTAACAGTCTCAGATGTAACACAGTTACCCTAGGAAAGGTAACAGTCTCAGCTGTGACACAGTTACCTCAGGCAAGGTAACAGTCTCAGCTGTGACACAGCTACCTCAGGCAACTGAACTACAAATCAAAACACTATAAAATTCTTTTTTTCTCCAAACTTTACCTAAAAATAAAACAATTCCAAACCTTTGGAAAATCCCCAAGTTTTGTTTTACTGAATCTAGATCTTCTTAAGTAAACTATCACCGGTCATTTATGTTTAAGACACGCTGAAGAGGAAGTAACTCTAATGAGTAATTTCAGATTATTGATTACTACCCTTTTGTGCCAGTCTTCAAAGTGAAGACATCAAATGTGCTTTATTAAATTGAAATATGATACATGTGAAAATGGTATATCCTCTTTATGTATTATTCGGAAATCTCATTTTAAAAAAGGGCAAATGCTGATATTTCATCCTGCTAGAAAAAGCTGGTAGTCGGGCAGAAAATCACAATAGCTGATCTTTGATCCTACGTTTTTTAACTGTGTCTCATAGATAGATAGATAGATAGATAGATAGATAGATAGATAGATAGATAGATAGATAGATAGATAGATAGATAGATAGACAGATAGGCAGAAAGACAGATAGACAGACAGACAGACAGATAGATAGATAGATAGATAGATAGACAGATAGACAGACAGACAGACAGACAGACAGACAGATAGATAGATAGATAGATAGATAGATAGATAGATAGATAGATAGATAGATAGATAGATAGATAGATAGATAGATAGATAGATAGATAGATAGATAGATAGATAGATAGATAGATAGATAGATAGATAGATAGTTAGGTGTATATTTTTCTTTCAAGAAATAAATCAGTGCTTGAAACAAACGGTGAAGTCATCTTGTAAAACTCACGTTAAAATGTTTCATGTATCACGTTAAAATGTTTCATATCCCACGTTAAAATGTTTCACATCTCACGTTTAAGTCTTCTTCTTCGTTCGCATTGTCTGTCTATATCTGCAGTCCTGTCTCTTGGATAAATTTCATTGTTTTTTGTAATTCATGTATGGAACCGTAGAGCTTATCTTCTTTAGTGGTTTCACTGGGCCAGTAATTATTTCTCGGTGTTCACGTTCAAGTGTTTCATACCTCACGTTGAAATGTTTGTTATCCCACGTTAGAATGTTTCATATTTCGTGTTAAAATGCTTCATATCTCATGTTAAAATGTTTGTTATCTCACGTTAGAATGTTTCATATTTCGTGTTAAAATGCTTCATATCTCATGTTAAAATGTTTCATATCTCACGTTAAAATGTTTCATGTCTCACGTTAAAACGCTGACATACGACAGAGACCGATTTAAATGGCTTACAATTCACGTTAAAATGTTCCGAGACAGAGCGCTAAACACGGTAAAATCACATTAAAATATAACAGAATGAAGTTTCAATGTTTCAGACCGGATGTTAAAATGTGATATAGCCATGTATAAATATGGAAATTTTGATCATGTTCTAACGTTTCTGAACAATTCAGAATTCAAAGAAAGATACTAAAGCCACGAAAGCCCACTTTACAACCTTTTACCTGAAGCATCAAAATAATCTGAATCAGGAAAAACATATGCGTTTTTTGTTTTTGTTTTAATATTTCTGCACATATGTGCCCCATAGTCTTAATCCCAGAAACATACCCTAAACAACTAAAGTACAATGTAGAATAGATTAGGTACTCACCATCAAACGATATATTCAGTAGATACTCCTTCAGGAGCTTTTCTCCGTCAATTTTCTCCATCTTCTTACAAATGCCATTTAGTCCGGGACACAATTCCTTGTGCATTTTGTCCAGCGAGTGAGCGAAAGCGTACACGGCGTCGTAGATGAACTGAACTTTGCTCTCTTGTGAGGTGATTTTCCGACTAAGACGCTCATCTCCACGACAGGGCTTTAAGTTTGATCTCGTGGAGGTCTCAGTACCCGATTGAGACATCCCATTCCAGGCACACTTATGCTCCTCTTCCCAGTACTCGATAAACCAAGGATTTCGTTTGTTAGTTCGAGGGTTTAAATTCAAGAAGTACTGCTCAAATTTGAGAATCGGCGAGGACTGAAGTTCTAAAGTTATTGCCCCTTGAGCTACAAGAGGATTGTTCTTAACAGGAGCGAACCTGTTCCCCCAGGCATCGCTGGCCACCCAGACAAACTTGCCGGTGAGGTTCTTTCTCGAGGCAGCGTTGAGCAAACCTGTAGCGTCTTCTATCCGAACGAATACAATAACAACGGTCGCTTCTGGTTTCTCTAGGAGCTCTTTGATTACCTGGTCATAGAAGACAGCCGTTGCAGTTAAGCTTATCTCGATGTCGGCAGCGATGCAGATGCTCTTAGCTTTGGCCTCCTGCTTAAAGGAATCAGTACCTGACTCGCCGTACTCGCCCTCGGAGTGGACGATGGACACGTAGGTCCAGTTGAACTCCAGGACAATGTCCACCAGAGCTTTCGCTTGAAGCGTATCAGGCGGAACCGTGCGGATGAAATAGTCGTAACGGGTTTTGTCACTAAGTGACGAGGAGGTAGAGGCGTAGCTGATCTGGGGGATCTTGAATAACCGCAGCAGGTTAGCAACTTGGATAGAGACTGTGCTGTAGGAGCCGCCTACGACACCTGCTACAGCTGTTGGTAGCTGCTTTGGTGTTGCTTTCGATCCGTCGCTGCAGTAGAATTCTGTTGGGTCTAAAGAAGTAATGGACGCTCGTATAAACTCCAGGGACTGCTCCAGAGCCCAAGGAGCCCGGCCACAAGTATCAAAAGCGGAAGCTCCGAGTCTAATACCAGGCAAAATCTTGGAATTGTTGTTGATCTCGTCAATTGTGAACAACATGGCTTCCAGCCTCTCAACCCCGCGATCTGGGATAATAGCTCCGCAGCCTTTCTCTCCCTTATCATGAACCGGAAACAGGCCTCCAATTATGATGTCCCCTGTGATGGTTGCAGCCAAGGACGGCACGGTCAGGTTGCCGACAGAATCTGGGACAGGCTGAGAGGGATAGTCAGCTATTACTGACGCAAGTTTTAAGACCAGAGTGAGCTGCCACAGTCCGGGTACGTGGCCTGTGGCACGTGTTGTCATAGTGATTACATTCAGGTCACTGATAATTGCGAATGTACAAAACTTTCCACGCTGAAACAAACTTCCACCATTTCCTTCACGTGAAAACGCCGCACGCTCGTTTATATTTAATATATGAGAATAATCTATACATGTAAATTAGAATTCACAACTTTTTAAGATAATATCATTTAAATAATGAGTCTTCATGTGAAAATTCTGAGAAATTTCTTTCTAATTCTTGTTAAAATGTCATGATATATCCGTGCAGTCAGTACGCAGAACGTATCCTAAATGTAATGATATCCTTCTTTACTTCATGTGCCACTCTTGTAAAACGTTTGGCCCTCTGAACTAAAACAGTTGTGGTAAATTTTAAACAAAATACTCGAGTTCCTTAGAAGGAGATGTACCGAGCCGTCCCCAAAATTAAAAGATAGAAGGATGTTAAGCCGCCATGACAGGCGAGCAAGTGAAGCGTGATGAACTGTCGGCTTCTATAAATTCTTGACGTGTTTTCCCCTCTCCTTTAGAAGTTCTATACTCCACGTCAGAATATTCTGACTTAAATTCCGAGGACGTTCGATTCTGGACCTGCCATTTCTGTCTGCCAGTATCTGACTGTATCAAATATTGATACTTTGTCTACCTGGTTGTAGATTCTCCCGGGCTGTGAGGTGCTTCGATTGCCACCAGGTCTTCGTTATATATTCCTTGCCCGACGTGAAATCTGTGTAAGGAGAAATAAAATTATTTAATTTGTGGCGTTTTTTTTTTGTTTGACGGCGATAGACAGGAATAACGATGACTTTGATGTTGGGGAGTTGGCGCCGGATGTGGAGTGGTGTTAAAAATGTGCCTGCCATGTTCGAATTAGCCTGCATTAAGACAATAAGTTTATTATACAGTATAATACAGTGTTGATGCAGGGAAAATGTGCAGTAACAGTAACATTTCTGAGACTAGTCTGTACATGAAATATAACTTTTCGGCTTGCGACTTCATAAGCACGAGCAACAAAAGACAGATGAAAGAGTTTAGGAGCAGACACACTAAAGATAGAAAGAAAAATGTATAATCTATTACACACGTGTTCTCTTTCTGCTGAACAAAGTTTGTTCTCTGTATTTTCACCTTTAATTTTATTTCTTAAGGACAGCAGAAGACGTCCAGACAGGGAGATACATTTTATTTTAATACAGCCGTGTACCGAATTACGAGTGATCGATTTACGGCCTTTCGTATTTTGCGGTCGAGGTCCTACAGGACTGTGAATGTGGTGTGACTCATTTTGTGAATAATTTACAAACAATCGTTGTTCTACATTCACAGTAAATTACCCACAGAACAATATAAGGTGATGAGCTAGCACACAGCATCATTATTTGGTGTGTACTAAACACATGTATGTGCATGTATGTACATTTTTTTGTTTGTAGCTGAATTACGATGCCAAAACAGTTAGAGGTTATGAAATACCAGAAATTAGATATGCTGATGACACAGTATTGCTGTCCACAACACAAAAAGGAATGGAAAAACTAATTATGTCAGTCCGCAAGAACAGCGAAGAGCAGAAACTCTATCTTAATGCAAAGAAAACTAAATTGATGACAACTGACAAAACAAACAAGGCAACTGAAATATGTATCAATGAGGAAAAACTGGAAGAAGTGGAGAGTTTTGAATATCTTGGATCGCTACTAACTAATAATGGAGATACAATGAGGGAAATTAAAAGGAGGACATCTATCGCTCTTCAGAAAGTAAAACAAATAAAGAATCTGTGGAGAGGAGCAGACAGAACCACAAAAATAAGATTTTTAAGGGCATGCATCTTTCCCATAGCAACATATGCCTGTGAGACCTGGACACTTAACAAAACAGCTGAGAAACACATAAATGCCTTTGAATGTAAATGCTACAGAAGAGTTCTCCAAATATCGTGGACACAAAAAAGAACAAATATATCTATACTACAAGAGCTTAATATTGAAGAAGGCTGGCTAGTGAAGAGGATTAAAGAGGGAAAACTGAAATATTTTGGACACATTAAACGTCATGATAATTTAGAGAAGACCGTATTGGAAGGATACATAATGGGAAAAAGAAAAAGAGGAAGACCAAGACGAAGATGGCTGCAAGACATCGTTGACGATCTGGAAATGGATGCAACAGCAGCAGGCCATCTTGCTTACAACCGAGAGGCCTACAGGAGTGCTGTTAGGGAGGCAAAGTTCCGCAAGGGACATGCAAATGAATGAATGAATGAGCTGAAAACTTATTACAGTAAGATTCTTTATTGTATGTGCTGTGATACGTATTGTGCGATTACTTTCCACACAGTTACTGTGCTAAGATGCATGTGTTTCCACACAGTTACTGTGCTAAGATGCATGTGTTTCCACACAGTTACTGTGCTAAGATGCATGTGTTTCCACACAGTTACTGTGCTAAGATGCATGTGTTAGTATTCTAAAGCGATGTTACATTTGTCCCTTCTTCTTATAACATGTTACAGTAGTGAAATGTACTTTGTGTCTGACTTCCCCTTATAGCGACCGGGTTATGGCCCCACATGCAGCCAAAATTAGGGACACAACTATACTTACGGAGACTGTTTTTTTTTTCTAAGTGTTCAGATCTACACAGGCAATATCTACTATGTGACAGTCATATCATCATCATCATGATCCCTCTTTTCGTGGAAGGTTGACTGATTCCTCTTTCAGCTTGCTTTGTCCCTCATTCTCACGGTTCATTATTCCAAATTCAACCAAGTTCATTTTTTAAATGTTGTCCATTAGTCGATATCTTTACCTCTTTTCCTTATATTTATCTCTTCACTATGATTTTCATTACTGTCTTATACTTCTTGATATGAGTGAAATATTTTAAAGCTCACTCTGTTATATTTTTTTTCTTTATTTCTATTTTCAGTTTCGATTTCTTTTTTATTATTACTTTGTTTTCTTCCCTGTCATGACATTCCTCATTTCCTTCCTTATATTCACATTTGAAGGACCTAGATTTTATTTCCATTTTCTTGTATTCGTTGCCGTATAGACATTCTGTAGTGGGTTTTAAAACTAAAGCCGCAGAGAAACTGTTTAGAGTAGCGTAGTTGTTAGTGCACTTGTCCTTTGTGGCGAAGGCAGGTGATCCACGATTGGGACCCCGTGTGTCAGCCCACCTGCAGACAAGGGCTACTTGGGTTCCTCTGAAGCTAAGGGGGGGGGGGGGGGGGACAAAGTACAAATATGAAGGTCAAAGAACAGATTTAAAAAATTTTCTGTAAAGGTGTAAACTACCGCTGTCTTATAGACCTAACAAAGAGACAACGTATAAATATGAAGGTCAAAGAACAGATTTTATTATCGGTAAAGCTGCAAACTACTGTTGTCTTACAAACCTAAAGTCAGTTTTTCTTATCATGTACATCAGTGTTTCTCAGGCTTGTTCGGGCTGCAGCCCCCTTTTCTCCCAGGTCACATCATTAATCCCCTCTCCTCTCTATCTCTTCCTCCCTCACCACCCCTTTATGTACTATTCGTACAATGGCCTATCAAACTATAATATGCGTTAAAAAACTACAAGTTTCAGAAAGCGCACCAGTCTGTTTTAACAACACGAAGGAGTACATTTGTAACTCACCTACTGCGTTATTTTCTCATCTTTTAACGTGATGGATGAGTTTCATGTAGGGACACAAGTTTCTCAAAATCAGGGTGAAAAGTGATAAGAAGGGAGGTAATACTGCCCCCACCCTGCCACCCCTTTCTTCCACCGGCCTCTGGTCCTGTCCAACACATCGGGGGGGGGGGGGGGGGGGAGGGGCTCTTTGGGAAGCACTGATGTACATTGTCCCTACCAATGTGTTGCAGAAATTATGGTAGATGTATGAACTATAGTCACTTGCAACACGATCCTTCTGTCAAATGCCCATGAACTGTGAGGGCAAGTATGTTAATGATATTGATAATGATGACAAGATTGTATTAGAAGATCATAAACACTCTCAAGTAACGTAGTCTTCAGGCAAAACCATAAACGACTGAACGACTTTGACAAGCTCTGTACACAACTGAGATTCCCTGTCCTCTACATCATCGACCAAAACAATATCCTCTACATCCCCGATTAAAACATTGTCCTCTACATTCTCGATCAAAACAATGTCCTCTACATCCTAGATCAAAACATTGTCCTCTACATCTTCGATCAAAACATTGTCCTCTACATCCTAGATCAAAATATTGTCCTCTACATTCTCGATCAAAACATCGCCCTCTACATCCTAGATCAAAATATTGTCCTCTACATTCTCGAACAAAATATTGTCCTCTACAATCTCGAACAAAATATTGTCCTCTACATTCTCGAACAAAATATTGTCCTCTACATTCTCGAACAAAATATTGTCCTCTACATTCTCGAACAAAATATTGTCCTCTACATTCTCGAACAAAATATTGTCTCTACATCATCGATCAAAACCTTGACCTCTTGTTTGCTTTGTTTTTTTTTAAATTTAATACACCACATGGTGCTGCTAGATAATTGTACTGTGGTGAGGATGTTTGGTTTAAAAACGTCTTAGCCAAAAGACCGAGTTGTTTGCTTTAATGATTTCCGCCACTTTCAAACATGAACATCTGAATATCACAGGACGTAAAGAAGTAATAATAATGTATATTTAAATGCTAATTTTTAACTTAAGTAAAATCAAATTTTTGTAAAAAGTCAGCTTCTACTAAAAATAAGAAAAATAAAAAAATTATTAATATGGAAGTACCTAAAAAATGGCAACATTTCTTTCAAAAGAAAATTTTTTAGAGAGTTGACGTTTTCTTCTTTAGTACTTTAAAAAAAAAAAACAAATTACAATAAAAGTAAATAATATTGTTATTTTTTTCCCGTAGAAACACCTTTCAATGTTATCTCCCCTGGTTCCAATATGTCCCACAATTTCTTTTTACAGCATTTTCACAAAGGGAGGAAATTCTACAGATAAAATACGCGAGGTTCTCCCCCGTGTTTTAATTTCAACGTTCAGTGTGCTGCTTTTGGCAGTTTTCGAAGCAAGTTACAAGATCAAGAGATAGAGGAAAGTACGTAGAAGCTAAGTGAACGGTATCCACGTGCTAAGTGTTTGTCTACACAAACTTATTTTCAGATCTACATAAACAAAAGTTCAGCGACTGCGACTCCTAAAACTAAATATCATCACTTCTACAGCTTTGGTAAATGCTGCAGTCTTAGAGGAAACATTCTGAAAGAGCTGACAACCAACTGTTTCGTCGCTGTAAAACGCGCTTTCTAAATGTCACCTTGGAGACAGTTACTCAGAAGAAGAATTGTGTTGTTTGTACCAGAGAATAGAACGCCAAGATATGAAGATACAGGGTGTCCCAAAAAAAGTCTCCATGCATAGATAGAGTAGTCTATGACTTACTAGGCGTGTCGTGGCTGCCCGGGCCCTGCTAATACCCACTTTTAAGCAAGTGACCATGTGAACGCTGATCATCTGGTCATGTTATTCATTTTTTTAAAAACTGAATTTGGTCACAAGAGAGGCTTTAGCTGTAGGAGGCTAGATGATGGACGTGTGGAAGTATGCGAAGTCTTTATCTGCGTACATGAATGCCGAGAAAGTGGTTAAACATGTAGTACATATCTGAGGTCTTGGGGTTGTACTTATGGTTAGACATAGTCTTCAATGTTCATGGGTGGCGTCGAAGTCAGCGTGAAGTATTTGTTTGTTCCGATGATGTTGCATAGTGAGTTGTCACTACTTACAACATGAGTCTGCACACATGCACCCTTCCACCGCTAGGTCGCGCCCTACATGTATGAGAAGCGAAGGCGTGAACAAGTTCAGGAAAACATTTACAGTCTAGATACTTGTATACAATCAAAATATGTCAACACGAGTGCGCTTTGATTAAGAACATGCCACTACAAACTACTGGGCCACCTACATCGACTTAAAATGTCTCACACAGACGAGTGTCCCTGTGGCAGTGGAGTCCAGACTCCAGAACATATCCTACAAGAGTGGCCAAACCATGCATACCTGAGGCGTCAGACGTGGCCAGAGGACACAAGCTTGGAGCAAAAGCATTGGGCTTCTATCAGGATCTGGAGAGGACTGCGGGCTTTGCCATATCTACAAGGATCAGGATCTGATATGACCAACAACCCCGAACGCATAAGAAGAAGAAGAGTGTTGAGATACACCAGTATGTGTTTTTAAAAAAGCAGTCAAATAGATATGTATTGTATCTGCTGATGATACAACTTTTTTAAAAAGTGATACATTTTCATCTGTTATTTTTGAGACACCCTGTATTTTAAGAAAGGTAAAAAAGTATAAGTTATCGATGCTAGTAATCTTAGATGACAAAATCTCACAGTTGTCTGATGAAGACACAGGTCCAAATATCACTTTGGTGTAGTCTAACGTGAATCTTTCTTTCGCCTTTCCAAAGACAAAAAATTCATCAGTAAAAATAACAACATAATTTATGAAATTTGGTATAGACAAAATATAAAACATTGACATTAAACTTGTAAAAAATCAAAGAAACACACACACACACACACACACAAAATGAAGCTGAATATATCAGGAATAAGTCCAACTTTAGACTAAACTGATGCAACGAAAACCACAGTGTCACGCAATGCCGGTTCTATGACCCAACAAGAATAGGCCCAAGCCCCACGAAGCACTGAACCTCCATCCTAAATGAGACTATCGCGAGAACCATAGGAGTAAATTCAGTAGGATCACGGGGCAATCTTGGTGGTAGAAGCGAACGAAGAAGAAGAAGAAGAAGAAGATATCAGGAATGTGTTTTATTCTGACTATGATGTGTTGTATTCTCGAATATCTTTTCCAAAAGAAAAATGTTAAATACGAAATAGGAATGTGATTAATTTGAAACAAATCGATGTATTGAAAGAATCTCATAATGCAGTGGTTAGTGCACCTCTGTGCTAACTAGAAGGTCATACGTTCGATCCCCAACGGCGAGAGGAATATTTTTAGGACTGTTAAAAACAGAAGTTGATCTGGCCCCAAGAAATGAGTTTCCGGGGGTATCCCTGGGACAAAAAAAAAAAAGATAGCTAAGACGTGCTGGCCTTCACTACATCACAATGCTATAACTTAGAAATATCACGCCCCTACTGCATAGAAATGCCGATGGAACATGCTCTATCAAACTAAACGTTTTAGGACTAAAACTAAAGTGACGGGCATAAAGTAGACACATAAACTTATGATTTGTTTCGGTAAAAAAAGAAGGCAAGAAAGATCCAGAAAATGGAAAAGATTTGTAGAAAACAAACAAAGAGAAACAATGTCTTTCAAAGGCCAAATATAACCTCTGAGTGTACTCCATTATCATAGTACATATCTGTATAAGGCCTTATGAAAGGAGGGGGAGGGGCGGTCCACCTGGTGCATTGCGCTGGAGCCCGAAAGGCTCTTGGGGGCGCGGACTGCTAGAAAAAAAGGGTAAGCGAGGAAGGGGTAAGCGAGGAAGGGGTAAGCGAGGAAGGGGTAAGTTCTGTATCCGCTTAAAATATTTCTCTCACATGCTCTGAAGAGAATATCTCTGGCTGTGTTTCTCTCACATGCTCTAAAGAGAGTATCTCTGGCTGTGATTCTCTCACATGCTCTAAAGAGAGTATCTCTGGCTGTGATTCTCTCACATGCTCTAAAGAGAGTATCTCTGGCTGTGATTTTCTCACATGCCCTGAAGAGAACATCTCTGGCCGTGATTCTCTCACATGCTCTAAAGAGAGTAACTCTGGCTGTGGTTCTCTCACATGCTCTAAAGAGAGTATATCTGGCTGTGGTTCTCTCACATGTTCTAAAGAGAGTATCTCTGGCTGTGGTTCTCTCACATGCTCTAAAGAAAGTATCTATGGCTGTGGTTCTCTCACATGCTCTGAAGAGAATATCTGTGGCTGTGATTCTCTCACATGCTCTGAAGAGAATATCTGTGGCTGCTGTTCTCTCACATACTCTAAAGAGAATATCTGTGGCTGCTGTTCTCTCACATGCTCTAAATAGAATATCTGTGGCTGTGATTCTCTCACATGCTCTAAAGAGAATATCTGTGGCTGCTGTTCTCTCACATGCTCTGAAGAGAATATCTGTGGCTGTGGTTCTCTCGCATGCTCTGAAGAGAATATCTGTGGCTGTGATTCTCTCGCATGCTCTAAAAAGAATATCTGTGTCGGTGGTTTCATCTCGAATATGAGAATATGAGATACAACTTAGAAAAGAAAAGTGACTGTAAGAGCGCTAAAATACAGAAGTCGGAACTTCGAAAGGGGGGGGGGGGGGTGTGGGGAACGGGAGACCTGACTTTACTTCTGAGAGTTCAAGTGTCTTAAGTTATGGGGAGTTTTACTGATCGCTTTTATCAGTGTGTCTTAATTTCAGTGTCGTCGAATAAAGAATTTGGTAAAATTATTTGCTGTGCTTGTTGTCTTTGATTACAGTTTTGTCTCTTTTTCACTTCTCTATTTGATCATGTTGTTTTTATATACTTTTTATGTCATCATTTTGATGTACTATTTGTCCTACTTCCCACGAGTACGTCATTATTACATTAATTTTTTTGGGTAAAATAACAGAGAACAATGAACACGGAAACATTCATTCACTGATGAATTAGTCGCCACACTCTTCCAAAATAACTTTTGCTGAGAAATTTTGCCAGAGATAAACGGGAAGGAAGATACAATAATTTTAAATAATATGGATCGCATTAGAAATTGTGCTCAGTCAGTCAGTTAGCCATGTGCATGTCCTTTGTGGAACTTTGCCTCCCTAACAGCTCTTATATAGGCCTCTCGGTTGTGAGCAAGATGCCCTGCTGCTGATGCGTCCATTTGCAGATCATTAACGATGTCTTGCAGCCATCTTGGCCTTGGTCTTCCTCTCTTTCATTTTCCCATCATGTACCCTTCCAAGAACGTCTTCTCTAAATTCTCATTATGTTTAATGTGTCTAAAATATTTAAGTTTTCTCTATTTAATCTTCTTTACTAGCCAGACGTATTCAATATGTAGTATGGATAAATTTGTTTTTGTGTGTGTGTGTGTCCATGAAAAACTCTTCTGTGGCATTTACATTCAAAGGCATTTATGTGTTTCTCAGCTGTTTTGTTAAGTGTCCTGGCCTTACATGCATATGTTGCGATGGGAAAGATGTATGTCCTTAAAAATCTTATTTTGGTAGTTCTGACTGTTTCTCTCCATAGCATCTTTGGTGGTTTTATTCAAATAATAAAGGAATTATACTACATTTCATTTTATTTAGACTTAGCCTAAATACGTACTACTCTGAACATTGATTTGCATAGGCATGATAGATCTACCAACTTTGCCAGTGTTGTTTTGGAGTGTAAAAGTTAATATACCACGTGATCATAAAGTCTTCCATTGATGAAGGAAACAGTATCATTAAAACTATGCTAGACAGAAACATGGCGTTGTGACATCACGTATACTGATTCTTTGCGTGTTTGTTTTCTTCTGTAGAGTTTGTACTGCAGTCACTAATATCAAAATGGCGTCTATTAAGGAGAAAGCCCAGTGAGTTTTGTGGTATCACGAAACAACTTTACCAGTTATATTTCAACGAAGGCACATAAATGAGTATGGACCAGTTCCAGCAGATGGTAAAAGCATCAAAATGTGGTTTTCCAACAAGCTGGTGTACCACAAACACTGTGGTTTAGTTGTTGGTCAATTCTTGAATGCATACTTCTCAGATCGAATGTCCATGACTGTGCCTATTATGTTCAGCGGACATTAGTCCAGCGATACTTCCTCCCTCGTTAGTTTCAGTTATTTAAAGCTAGAGAAGTACACACAAGCTGAAAATGAAGAACTTTAGAGACTTTTGGCAAACTACTACTACTACTACTACTACTACTACTACTACTACTACTATACTGCTACTACTACTACAACAACTACTACTATTACTACTACTACTACTACTACTACTACTACAGTAACTTCTTTTTTCGTCTTCATTTACAGAGGTATATTAACGACAAAACGTTCAAGTTCACCAGTTCTTACAATTACTACTACTACTATACTACTACTACTACTACTACTACTACTACTACTACTACTACTACTACTACTACTACTACTACTACATCTTCTTTTTTCTTCTTCGTTTATAGAGGTACGAGGGGTGATTGATACGTTTTCAGAATAAGGTACAACGGATTATTTATGAAGAACTTTTTTGGGTTATTTCTCAACATAGTCCCCTTCTAAGTTAACGCAATTAGTCCAGCGATCTTGGATCATAAGGACCCCTTCTTTGTAAAAGTCTGCATCTTGTACCAGTAGAAAGTTGTCTACAGTATGAATGACGTCATCATCTGAAGCAAATTTGCGACCACTGAGCTCCTTTTAGAATTTGGTAAAGAGATAATTGTCTGAAGGGGTCAAAACTGGGAAATAAGGAGGATGTTCACAAAGCTGGAAGCCGCATTCATGGATGGCAGCCATTTCCAGCGCCGACTTATGAACTGGAGCATTGTCTTGATGAAAGATGACTCCTCTCGTCAATTTCCCTCCACGCTTTTCCTTCAGTTTGACCCGCAGTTGCTTCACAAGATTAGCGTAAAAGGCCCCGGTGACCGATCTGCCATTTTGAAGATAATCTACCAATAGCACACTTTCTGAACCTCAAAAGATGGAAGCCATCACTTTGCCTGTAGACAGAACCACCCTTGCTTTCTTTGGAGGTGGGGATCCATAATGTTTCCACTGGTTTGACTGTTCTTTGGTTTCTGGTTGAAAATAATGAACCCAAGTCTCATCCATAGTCGCAAATTGCTGAAGATACTTTTCAGAATCTGCAGAAAAATGGCCAAGATTGTCTCTTGACATGTTGAGACGCTGTCGTTTATGATCAGTTCCAAGAAGTTTCTGGACCCATCGAGCAGAGACCTTTGTCATTTGAAGATCATTGTGAATAATGGCATGAACACGTTCCTGGAGATGCCCAACTCAGAAACAATGTACCGCTCAGTTAGTCCTCGATCTTCCATTATCATGTCATGGATTCTGCCGGTGGTTTCATCGGTGGTTACCCTTCTTGGTCTTCCTGGACGGGGATCATCTTCCAGACTCTCCCTTCCATGTTTGAACTGAGCTGGCCATTTCTTCACTGTGCTGTAAGAAGGGGCACTCTCCCCTAGAGTCTCTACCATATTCTCAAGGACGTCCTTCGATGATAAGCCTTTGATGCAGAGGTAGCGAATGACTGTTCGATTGGATACAATTTCTCAATTTCTGCCACCCCTTACCACTTCAGTAGCCTGTAACAAAAATTGGTTGCAGCTAATTTCTTGAAACTTGGTGTTTAATCTTACATTAACCTAATCTACAAATGCACCTAATATCAACTGTGTGTTGTATTTGTACTTTATGCCGAGAACTTATCAATCAACCCTCGTATACTAAGTGATCTACTACTACTACTACTACTACTACTACTACTACTACTACTACTACTACTACTACTACTACTACTACTACTACTTCAATTTCTTTTTTTCCTTCATTTACAGGGGTATACTAACGACAAAACGTTCAAGTTCACCAATTCTTACTGCTACTACTACTACAACTACTATCTACTACTACTACTACTGCTACTACTACTACTACTACTACTACTACTACTACTACTACTACTACTACTACTACTACTACTACTACTACTACTACTACTTCAGTTTCTTCTTTTTTTCTTCATTTACAGGAGTATATAAAACGTTCAAGTATACAAAACGTTCAAGTTCATCAGTTCCTTTGAAGCAAGGATAACGGACGTTTTAGTGATGATGACTAAAAGGATGTTTGAGGAGCCAGCATGGCAAGAAATCGAGCGTCTCTTAGGAGTTCTCTGGGAAACAAACAGAATAACGTGAATGAATAAAGTTTTTAAAAAAAAACAACTTTTTGAGTTAAGGTAAAAAAAAAATGCAAAAATAAAACCGAACATATCTGTATCTAACATTAGTTTTTTTGTGTAGTAACTGTTTGAAACTAGGAAATACTTTGACTCTGTTTGTATACAACATAAAACAACAGAGTTACTGAACATGTTCTGGAAGTGCTAGTTTAAGAATAGTCTCTTTATACCACTGTTACGTGAGGGGTGATCGATTGTCTACCAGAGTATTACATTTTTAAAGAAGTGCACAGATATAACCCTCAGGAAAAGAGCAATGTAGATCGATTCTGTGAATCATTGTCACTCTTTTTTTTTTCTCTTCATTTGAATTTCAAGAAGTGTTTTCCACGCTTCTTTCAATTGAGGGCGGTCCTTGTCAAAGCATCGATCTCAGAAGGGAGGCAAACAGAGCCCTGTCTTTCACAGCAATGTCATCATGAGCACAGAGATTACAGTGATGATGATCATCATCAGGTGGCGTGACTTTCCTAACTTTTTATAGTGGTGTAGGCTTTGATGAAACTGATTTTTCTGTTTTTCTGTTGTTAGAAAGTGAATATCTTGAAGGTTTTTCTAAAGTTATTCATGTTAAAAAGTGGGCGATAATTGAATAAACTGCTACCTACTTCATTTATTCGAACTGGATTCTTCATTTTCCTCAATCAGTTTAAACGTGAATGTATTCACAAAAATTCCTCTGACCATCTGGTTTGTATACATCAACACTTTATATGTATTACCTATATACGACCTTGTCGCAGATGGACTCAGGACATCACAGAAAGTCTGAAAATGTCATTGCGAGACGCTGGTCAACTTGTGCAAGATCGCACTGCATTCTGGGAGACTGTGAGAGGGTCAGTGTTCTGGAAAGGACACGTCACATGAAGAAGATTCCACATATTCATAAGAATAACTGTCACGAGAACAACTGTTTATATGTCAATGCACTAACACTCGTGCAGACGTGTAGCGAACATGTCACACAGGTCAAACATAATTATGTCTTATTCTCCAGGGGCCTGGGAAATAAGATTTAAGCGAGCATACTTTCCATGATCTAGCGGCCTGGTTGGCTGAGTGGTCAGGTGCTCGATCCAATGGTACCGGGTTCAAGTCCCAGCAGAGGAGATTGTTTTTCTGAAACCACCACAGCAGAAAGGGCCCGGGGTCGACCCAGTCTCTCAAACTGATTACCGGAGAATTCTGGGAAGGTAAATGCTGCATGTCATTTATGCATGCGAAAGCTGGAAAACAACTAAAGAAATAGAAAAGAAATTAGACTCTTTTGAAAACAAATGCCTAAGGAAAATACTCGGCATCAAGTGGAACGAATTCAAGAACAATGCAGAGATAAGACAGATGACTGAACAACAACCAGTCTCATGGGTGATCAGGAAAAGGAGATGGACATATGTTGGTCACTTGATGAGAAGAAATGATCAGAGAATCCCAAAACAAGCTATCAAGTGGAGCACAACAGGCCAAAGAAAAAGAGGCAGACCGAGTGAAACTCTGAAGAGGACATTATTAAGAGAGGCCAAATTAACAGGCATAAAATCCTTTGATGAGGTTGAAAGACTCGCCGAAGACAGGAAAAATTGGCGAACTACTTTGCGAGCCCTGTGTGACGTTTAACGGCACGGGAAGGATATAAGATATAAGATAAGATATAAGAAATGCCGCAAGACGTATATACCCGCCATATCACACTTTCATGTCCCGAAGGTCTTGGATATACTGGACTAACACTGTATCCCAATATGCCTTAACAGCATGAAAACGGGAGGGGGGGGGGGT
Source organism: Achatina immaculata (assembly GCA_009760885.1). Taxonomy (NCBI): domain Eukaryota; kingdom Metazoa; phylum Mollusca; class Gastropoda; order Stylommatophora; family Achatinidae; genus Lissachatina; species Lissachatina immaculata. The sequence goes on from CM019716.1 coordinate 36,212,718, forward strand.
GTTTATCTTTACCCTCCTTTTTTTTACTTTCCACTTTCATTAAGAGACAGCAGTGCACTAACCACATCGCTTTATCATGTGGCCACACAGGTAGAAGCTTCCTTTTTTTTCACAGACAGTTCTATTACCATAAAGTGTCAGGTACCCAGATTTACATCAAGATTAGCTGAGTTAAACTAACAGCGAGTACACGACCCACTAGCACCGCATGACTACAGAGAACACTTCCATGCTGTGTGAAAATTTCAGTGGCATATCAAAACGATAGAATGTTTTTGACCATTGCTAACAAAATGTTTCTTTCTACATATTATTTAACCTATTAACCCTGACACGAGGCTAGTTGAAGGTATGTAACCAAACAGCGGCTGATTCGTCACTTTGGGATCCTACTTCCCAGCTGACGACCAGCCATCTTCGAAAAGTGTTGGCAACTTCACAACCCTTCGGCTGGAATGCAAGGACACAACGATTATTTTTCATGTTCTCAGTTCACTTCTTCCATCATTAGTTTCAGTATTTAAAGATAAAGGCGTTGCTTCTTCCCTCATTAGTTTCAGTATTTAAAGTTAAAGGAGTTGTTTCTTCCCTCATTAGTTTCAGTATTTAAAGTTAGAGAAGTACAAACAAGCTGAAAATAATGAAGTTTAGAGACATTTCGCAACTTTCTTCTTCTTCGTTTTCTTCTTCTTGAATAAACCCATCTATTTCCTGATTTGCCGTAATTCTGGAAGATAGCAATAGCGTTTCATCTCTGTAACTATTGTTCTCTAAACAAACTCCATAATGATGCTAAAGAACCTGCATCGTATCGGATTAGGAGTTGGAGAAGGTCAAGAATTGTCTGCTTAAGAAGCAGGAAAGACTTATAGAATGAATTTTTGTTCTTGGCACACTTCATGAGATTACAGCAAGCCCCGTTCCGTTAGCCAGCATTAGAGAGCTTAATCGGGCGTCAGGGGGCCACCTTGAAGAGGTTGGATATGCCCTTGGTCATTTGTGGGTCTTCAGTCCCGACAACAACACTGTCGCACCAGATTGATCTTCACCACAGAAACCACAAACTACCTAGTGAGGACCGTTGTAAACGCATGAAACGTAAAAATGTAGCATTGTAGCATTGTGCTACATTGTCTCATATAGGGACTGTACTTACAGAATGATGCAAATGTCCAGAAAAGATTTCATGCTCGAATAAATGGTCCTGTGTCCACAAATATAGGACATGCTCACAGCCTAGGACACCTGTCAATAAATACAGGACATGCCCACATTACGGGAAAGCTGTGCACAAACAGAGAACATATACACAGACTCTGAGACATTAATCCACATACATTTTCGATAAACGCACCCATGCAGGAAGACATTAATCTGTATTTTGGCACACGCACACATGCAGGAAGACATTAATCCATATTTTGGGTGCAAGCACCCATGCGGGAAGACATTAATACACTTAATAAAGTGAAGTATTCCTTAGCAGTTGCCAAATGTTTTTACACGTCCAAGGGCACCTGTCCACAAATACACGAAAAGCCGCCAGAATCTGGCAACAATCCAGAAAAGGACGACATGTTCACAGAATTAGACACCTGTCCGCAAGTAAGAATATGTTAACAATCAGGGACAACTGTCTGCAAGTACATACATTATATAACCCTGTTACCATCCTCAGATTTTCTGTACTTACTGCCACCTACAAATTGTTTCATCTGAAGAAGGAAATTTCAGTCACCAAAATTAGATACATCGCCTCTAGTGTGCTGACAGGTCAAGGAACATATGGGCACTAACATCATATCCCTATGTGCCTCTAAAGCATGACAAGGTTACCTTTACCTTTACCTTTACTTTTACCTTTACCTCATAAAATTGGAAGTAAGAATAACGGTCTCCGAGCTTTCATTCTCTTGTGCCACAGTGATTCAGACTTCCTGTCACGTGCCCCTAACGCTGAAAGACATGGATGTCCTTGACCGAGAAATAAAACGTCATTTCCACCTTTTTAGTAAAACTTTCTCCGTTTTGAACACAAATGGTGCCCTCTCTTGATTTTAAAGTTGCACAAAAGCTGATCCACAGCTCGTAAGTTTAACCTGTTCCAGTTCCATGCCCAAAGGTTTATTTGACAAACCAGTGTTAGCGTTCCAGTTATAGGTCGAGGCTGCTTTAATAGACAGATGCTTCAGCTCAGAATTACCTTTTTATTACTAACTGTATATCAGAAGACTACACGTGCCATGAATCAGCTTGTTATTATAAGTTATTATCTTTCATAAGTGTTACGTTGTAACTAGATAGCACAGAAAGTGCATAAACAAAATCTAAATAGAAGAAATCAGACAAATTAATCTTCAATAGACAAGTTGCTCGTGGAGCTCATTCGTCGCCCCTAAACAACAAGCTATCAAGTGGAACACAACAGGCCAAAGAAAAAAAGGCAGACCGAGTGAAACTCTGAAGAGAACATTGTTAAGAGAGGCCAAATTAACAGGCATAAAATCCCTTGATGAGGTTGAAAGACTCGCCGAAGACAGGAAAAATTGGCGAATTACTTTGCGAGCCCTATGTGACGTTTAACGTCACGGGAAGGATATAAGATATAAGATAAGAAGACAAGTTGCTCGAGAGGTCTTCACTTATTTAGAAATGGAGAAGAGAAGGTTAAAGTATTGCATCTCAGTAATGGAGCAGTAGCCCTGGGCTCAGAAGTAGTAACTGTATTTAGCTGATTGTGCTACTGCAATTAGTATTAAAGTTGACTCATTTCTTAGTATCTGAGAGTATTAAAAACTACGATTATGTCCAGAGATGTCTCCGCCGCCCATGGCTGAAGACTGATACTTTTCAAATAGAAAAATAACGCGTCCAAAACATCTCTGTGCACCTTTTAACCTATATCTTTTAGTGAACAAAAAAGCTAGACCCCAAGAAGAAGGGAGGTGGGCTCTACAGATTCATGAACAAAATTAGAAGACAACATTAAGAGATAGACTGGAAATCAGGTAGGGTAAAGGTCCTGCAAAGACCTTGGGTTAAGAGATGGACTAGATACCAGCTTGGGTCAGAAAATGGGCTGGAAAACAGTTTGGGTCAAGAGAGGGGCTGAAAAACAGCTTGGGTCAAGAGAGGGGCTGAAAAACAGCTTGGGTCAAGAGAGGGGCTGAAAAACAGCTTGGGTCAAGAGAGGGGCTGAAAAACAGCTTGGGTCAAGAGAGGGGCTGAAAAACAGCTTGAGTCAAGAGAGGGGCTGAAAAACAGCTTGGGTCAAGAGAGGGGCTGAAAAACAGCTTGGGTCAAGAGAGGGGCTGAAAAACAGCTTGGGTCAAGAGAGGGGCTGAAAAACAGCTTGGGTCAAGAGAGGGGCTGAAAAACAGCTTGGGTCAAGAGAGTGACTGGAAACTAACGTGGTTTTTTATGTTACATCACTTGAAGAAAAACAGCAGAAACTGACAAATCATGGATAACTAACCCTAGACCATACAAGATAAGAAAACCCACCCCGGATAACCAGGCCATACGGAAGTGGAGAACAGATTCAAAGACAACTTTTAAACAGTTTTTGCTGCAGCATTAAGGAAGAATTATCTTAACTAAAACAAATAGATAAAATGAAACAATAGAGAAAAAAAAGTGAAAATGTAAAAAAGGCAGAGTCGGGGAGATTAAAATATGAGAAATTGGGGAGAGAGAGATTGGAGAAGCGAAAGGATAGAGAGAAGATAAGCCAAGAGAAAACAGACTACGAAAGATTGAAAAGTGAAAAGAATGGACATTTAGGGGAAGTTTTTGTGAAGGGAGGATAAAGTGTTAGGAGAAGGAGATGAAAAGAAAATGAAGTGAAGATGTGATGAATTCGATTCACTGAAGCGAACGTAGACTGCTAGTTCCTTTAAAAACGCCACATGATGATGCTGTACACAATCATGTAACAGTTTTACAGAATATCATGTAGTACTTACATGTGATATTAATGAGGTAGAGGTGATGTGTGAAGAGTATGGAAGCTGGAAAGACAGAAGGAAATCCTAGGGAAAGCTGAAACAAAGAAAGACGGACGTGTCTGGGGATGAAAGTGACAAGTGTGTGTATGATAGTGAGAGAGAGAGAGAACAAAATAGAGTGAGAGAGAGAGAGTGCGATAAAGTGAGAGAGAGTGAGAAAGAGAGTGAAATAGAGTGAGAGAGTGCGATAAAGTGGGAGAGAGAGTGAGAGAGAGCAAAATAGAGTGAATGAATGAATGAATGAATGAATAATCTTTATTTTTCAAGGGTAAAGAATTGGGCACGCAGGCCCGTCTTACATTCTGCCCTCTCTGTGAGAGAGAGAGTGAGATAAAGTGAGAGAGAGAGAGAGCGAAATAGAGTGAGAAAGTGAGACAGAGTGCGATACAGTGACTAAGAGAGAGAGAGAGAGAGTGATAGTGAGATAGTAAGAGTGACAGTGAGAGAAAGAATGAGTGGAAGAGAGAATGAGAGAGTGTGAGGGAGAGCGCGCGGAAAATAGTGTGAGAGAGTGAAATAGAGTGAGAAAGAGAGAGAGAGAGCGAGATAGAATAAGATAGAATGAGAGATAGATAAAGTGCAACAGAGTGAGAGAAAGTGAGAAAGAGTGAGATAGGAAGTGAGAGAGAGAGAGAGAGAGAGAAACAGAGCGAAATAGAATGAGAAAGAGTGAGAAATAGTGAGATAGCGAGATAGAATAAAAATAGAATGAGAGAGATAAAGTGAGAGAAATAGCGAGAAATAGTGAGAAAGAGTTAGATAGAGGCAGAGAGAATGAATGAGAAAGAGAGCGAGAGAGAGAGACAGCGCGCGAAATAGAATGAGAAAGACTGAGAGAGCGCGAGAAAAAGAGAGAGTAAGAGAAAGTGGAAGAGAGAATGAGACACACAGAGAGAGAGAGAGAGAGAGTTCAGGATAAAAACGAGGAAAAAAAAACACTCAGAAGATAAACTGATACGAATAAATAAAAAAAAATGTGTGGAAGTTAAAGAGAATGAGGAGTAAAATGAAAGGAGACTGGAACGAGTATAGGGAGATTCAAGAGAGATAAATCATAAAGCGAAAGTAAAGACATACTTAAATAAGATCTAGGCAAACAAGGCAAAGAAAGAAACACTCTTACGCGTACAGTGGAAGGAAAAAGGAAATGCCCAAATGATAGAAGAGAAGCAAATGCAGCAACTCTCTCTAAAGCTGTCAGTTTGAGCTTCGGAGATTCCCATAACCAGATTTCTTATTTGAAAATCAATATCGATGGCACACACTAGGCTGACACATATTTAATTAAGTCTGATTACATTCTGAAATATTTATTGCCCCCCAGGAAAGTGGAGACTTTCATAAAAGGAAAAAAAGTCATTATATTTTTTTTAAATAGTGGAGTATCTCCAGCAGCAACGCTAGAAACCGCGTGGTTTTTTTGGGTCTCTGTTGAAGACTTTTTTTTTCATTAAAAAAAAATAATACCCCAATTTTACTTAGTTGTATATCCATCTAGCAGGTGCCGTGCCTACTGGGGTTGATGTTAATAACTCTTCACAACTTTCTGTTTTGTGTTGGCTCTATGAATCGTTCTAGTGTTCTCTTTCCATGCCATCTTGCCAATCTATCCAGGATTTTCTCTCTTGGTCTACCTCGGCCTCTTTTACCCTTTAACTATCCTGTTGCCACGATGTGTCCTTTTTCATGACCCGTCCCATAAATTTCGACTGTCTTTTCCTGACTGTTGTAATTATTTGCCCCCTCAAGTCGGTCTCTCTTAAAAAATTTCCTCGTTCGATTTTCTTGCCGTCCGTGGTATCCTTTAAATTCTTCTAAGGAACCACATTTCCGTGGCTTCCGGCCATCGATGTATCTCTTTAGTAACTGTCAAGGCTTCACATGCTTAGACCAGAACTGGCTCTTTGTACCATTGGAGCACCCTTTTCCTTACACTCAGTGACAGTGATTTGTAGCACAAAATACTCTTATGTGTTTCATAGGAATTTACAAAACTTGATAAATATTGTAAATATACAGAGAAAAAACAGAGGGGAAGAAAAAAAAAGAACTAAGAGCTAGAACCGGGGAATTGGAGCTGAAGGCTGAGGGCTGGGGTTGAGGGCTAGAATTAGGGGATTGTGGCTGGAGGCTGAGGGCTGGGGTTGAGGGCTAGAATTAGGGGATTGTGGCTAGAGGCTGAGGGCTGGGGTTGAGGGCTAGAATTAGGGGATTGTGGCTGGAGGCTGAGGGCTGGGGTTGAAGGCTGAGCTGGGCGACTGGGGATTGTGGCTGGAGGCTGAGGGCCTGGGTTGAGGGCTACAATTAGGGGATTGTGACTGGAGGCTGAGGGCTTGGACTGAGAGCTAGAATTAGGGGATTGTGGTTGGAGACTGAGGGCTGGGGTTGAGAGCTAGAATTAGGGGATTGTGGTTGGAGACTGAGGGGTGGGGTTGAGAGCTAGAATTAGGGGATTGTGGCTGGAGACTGAGGGCTGGGATTGAGGGCTAGAATTAGGGGATTGTGGCTGGAGACTGAGGGCTGGGATTGAGGGCTAGAATTATGAGATTGTGGCTGGAGGCTGAGGGCTGGGGTCGAGGACTAGAATTAGGGGATTATGGTTGGAGGCTGAGGGCTGGGATTGAGAGCTAGAATTAGAGGATTGTGGCTGCAGACTGATGGCTGGGGTTGAGGGCTGAGCTAGGCGACTGGGGATTGTGGCTGGAAGCTGAAGGCTAGGGTCGAGGGCTAGAATTAGGGGGTTGTGGCTGGAGACTGAGGGCTGGGATTGAGGGCTAGAATTATAAGATTATGGCTGGAAGATCAAGGCTAGGGTTGAGGGCTAGAATTAGGAGATTGTGGCTGGAGGCTGGGGGCTGGGGTTGAGGGCTAGAATTAATAGATTGTGGCTGGAGGCTGAGGGTTGGGGTCGAGGGCTAGAATTAGGAGATTGTGGCTGGAGGCTGAGGACTGGGGTCGAGGGCTAGAATTAGGAGACTGTGGCTAGAGGCTGAGGGCTGGGGTTGAGGGCTAGAGCTAGGGGACTGGGGCTGGTGGGTGGGACTGAGGTCTGGTGCTCGACTCTGAGGGTTGAGTCTGCAGTTGAGGTTTAAGGATAAAGGTGAGGGGCTGAGGGCTGGAAAGAAAGAGCTGACAAAAAGACACGAGGAAAGAGAATAGAAGCTGATCTGATAAGAAAAATATCGAGGACTGCAGAGAAACATGATGGCAAATATCCATAGTTGCACACACACTGAATCAAAGTTCCTTGTCGCTCTGATGAATCTGATCAAGGCACCTGGTGAACTTGTTAAAAACAAAATTGGGAAAGGAAAATAAAACGAAAAAAAAATTAATATATGAAAATAAAGACGACCAGCATTTCAGAAAAAAACACCTTCTTCAGATGCAATATCTCAGAAATAGCAGAAAATAAACTGAAAAGTAATAGACAAAATCACTTCCCATGATGTCTGACTTTAATGGAGAGCAGTGAAGAAAATAAATGCGAGAGCGGTATTACGAATATTTATTTTGTTAAACTGAAAATGAGTAAACTTTCTGGAATAAACTTTGCTAACTTCTTTTTTTTTGTTTAAATACAGAAGCAAAGACATCAAAGGTAACATTTAAACTCAGATATGCTAATTATTTGTATTCACTGCTGGATCTTTGCCACTTTTGGACCAAGATTTCTGTTTCTCGTGTGATATATGTGTTAAATTACAATATTTTACTGGTACATTTGCATGACGGATAGCACACTACTGGTACATTTGCATGACGGATAGCACACTACTAGTACATTTGCATGACGGATAGCACACTACTAGTACATTTGCATGACGGATAGCACACTACTGGCACATTTGCATGTCGGATAGCACACTACTAGTACATTTGCATGACGGATAGCACACTACTAGTACATTTGCATGACGGATAGCACACTACTGGTACATTTGCATGACGGATAGCACACTACTGGTACATTTGCATGACGGATAGCACACTACTGGTACATTTGCATGAAAGATAGCACACTACTAGTACATTTGCATGTCGGATAGCACACTACTAGTACATTTGCATGTCGGATAGCACACTACTGGTACATTTGCATGAAAGATAGCACACTACTGGTACATTTGCATGAAAGATAGCACACTACTGGTACATTTGCATGAAAGATAGCACACTAAATATGATAAAACTAGGATTATAGCTCTGTGTTTTCAACAACAAGAGAGAGTGAGGAAATTTGGCAGGATAGAGAATAGAAGAAAGTAAAAATAGCACTTATAAATGAAGAACAAAGAATTTATCCAATATTTTCGACAGATGCCTTTTCCAGGGACTGCATGCAACAACAAAAGCAGATAAATATATGAAAAATACATGAAAAATTAAAACTTGGCTCTTTTTGGTATATTCCTCAAAAGTGATAAGAAAAATTATTTATGACATTTTGAAAATAGCAATCTGGAGAAGAAAAATGTTATGTTCAATAAAACGATCTCAAGAAATCCGAGACATGTGAAATCAATGGTGAAAAGTGCAGGCAATGTGACAACATAAGCGTTCTCCCCGGTCACATCGGAGGAGTGATGAGGGCTGGGGATGGAGGGTGAGGGCTGGGCTTGAGGCCTAGAACTGAGGGATTGGGGATAGAGTATGAGGGCTGGGGTTGAGGGCTAGAACTGAGGGATTGGGGATGGAGGGTGAGGGCTGGGCTTGAGGGCTAGAACTGGGGGATTGGAGATGGAGGGTGAGGGCTGGGCTTGAGGGCTAGAACTGAAGGATTGGGGATATAGTATGAGGGCTGGGGTTGAGAGCTAGAACTGGGGGATTGGGGATGGAGGGTGAGGGCTGGGGTTTAGGGCTAGAACTGGGGGATTGGGGATGGAGGGTGAGGGCTGGGCTTGAGGGCTAGAACTGGGGGATTGGGGATGGAGGGTGAGGGCTGGGGTTTAGGGCTAGAACTGGGGGATTGGGGATGGAGGGTGAGGGCTGGGGTTTAGGGCTAGAACTGGGGGATTGGGGATGGAGGGTGAGGGCTGAGGTTTAGGGCTAGAACTGGGGGATTGGGGATGGAGGGTGAGGGCTGGGCTTCAGGGCTAGAACTGGGGGATTTGGGATAGAGGGTGAAGGCTGGGGTTGAGAGCTAGAACTGGGGGATTGAGGCTCTAGGGCAAGGGCTGGGGTTGAGAGCTAGAACTGAGGGCTGGGGCTGAAGGCTGGGGTTGATGGAGATCGGGGCTGGAAGCTGAGGCTGGGGTTGAGAGCTAGAACTGGGGGATTGAGGCTCTAGGGCAAGGGCTGGGGTTGAGAGTTAGAACTGAGGGCTGGGGTTGAGGGCTAGAGCTGGGGGACTGAGGCTCGAAGCTGAGGACTGGAGTTGAGCTAGAACTGGGGGATTGAGGCTCTAGGGCAAGGGCTGGGGTTGAGAGCTAGAACTGGGGGATTGAGGCTCTAGGGCAAGGGCTGGGGTTGAGAGCTAGAACTGGGGGATTGAGGCTCTAGGGCAAGGGCTGGGGTTGAGAGCTAGAACTGGGGGATTGAGGCTCTAGGGCAAGGGCTGGGGTTGAGAGCTAGAACTGGGGGATTGAGGCTCTAGGGCAAGGGCTGGGGTTGAGAGCTAGAACTGAGGGCTGGGGCTGAAGGCTGGGGTTGATGGAGATCGGGGCTGGAAGCTGAGGCTGGGGTTGAGAGCTAGAACTGGGGGATTGAGGCTCTAGGGCAAGGGCTGGGGTTGAGAGCTAGAACTGAGGGCTGGGGCTGAAGGTTGGGGTTGATGGCCAGGAGATCGAGGCTGGAAGCTGAGGGCTGGGGTTGAGAGCTAGAACTGGGGGATTGGGATGGAGGGTGAGGGCTGGGGTTGAGGACTAGAACTGGGGGATTGGGGATGGAGGTTGAGGGTTGGGGTTGAGGACTAGAACTGGGGGACTGGGGCTGGTGGATAGAGACCAAGGGCTGATGGTGATGGCTAGAACTGGGGGATTGGGGCTGGTGGATGGAGACCAAGGGCTGATGTTGATGGCTAGAACTGGGGGATTGGGGCTGGTGGATGGAGACCAAGGGCTGATGTTGATGGCTAGAACTGGGGGATTGGGGCTGGTGGATGGAGACCAAGGGCTGATGTTGATGGCTAGAACTGGGGGATTGGGGCTGGTGGGTGGAACTGAGGGCTGCAGCTGGAGACTAACTGTTGAGACTTCGGTTGAGGGTTAAGGATAAGGGCGAGGGACCGAGGGCTGGAAGCTGAGGCTTTGACTACTGGTCAGGATTGAGGCTAAGACAGTCTGAGACTGGGATCGGGGCGCGCAGAAAAAGATAGAGCCTGGTACGATGATGGCTGACGACAGAGCAGTTCTTGAAGAAAATATCTTTGATACGCTAAAGTCATTTAATGAGAAATAATCAGATAATGAGAAATATCAAGATACTGTAACTCTGTTGTTAAGAAGCCCATTCAGTTTTGGTTTCTTTAAGAGATAATCAACCACAACATAACCGCAAGTAGGTTGATTAGAATGATTGGCAGTCCGTTGAGAAAAAAAGCAAACAACACAAGGCTCTCAAAAGTAGGTTAGAGATAAATGTTACAAAGGTTTCTTCTTCTTTTAATAATAATAATAATAATAACAATAATAATAATAATTCATCACCATCATCATCATCATCATCATCATCATCATCTTCTTCTTCTTCTTCTTCTTGCTTCTTCTTTTTTATTCTTCTAATAATAATTCATCATCATCATCGTCATCATCATCATCATCATCTTCGTCTTCTTCTTCTTCTTGCTTCTTCCTTTTTATTCTTCTAATAATAATTCATCATCATCATCGTCATCATCATCATCATCTTCTTCTTCTTCTTTTTTCTTTTTCTTCTCCCCCTCCTCTTTTTAACAGTTATTCTTCTTATTCTTCTTCACATCATGGCACCTGCTATTTGGAGATGTGTACTAATCTTCTGCAGCACCCAGGTCATCGACATAATTGCTCCTCATGGCCAAGTCCTTTGTTGTTAATTCAGAATGTCCGTGGAGACTAGAGCATAGGAAAGGGAATCTGAGACTACATTCAGCATTCAGATGTCTGGTATTTCATTAGTTTTAATCTCTCATACATGTGCCCTTGTTCTCTGGTGAAAAAAAAATGTTCTCTGTTTTCTTCATGTTTGCAAGAAAACATTTCCTGTGTCCTCCTTGTGTACAAGAAGACTTTGTCTGTGTTTTCCTTGTGTGCAAGAAGACATTTCCTGTGTCCTCCTTGTGTACAAGAAGACTTTGTCTGTGTTTTCCTTGTGTGCAAGAAGACATTTCCTGTGTCCTCCTTGTGTACAAGAAGACTTTGTCTGTGTTTTCCTTGTGTGCAAGAAGACATTTTCTGTGTTCTCCTTGCATGCAAGAAGACATTGTCTGTGTCCTGTTTGTGTGCAAGAAGACACTGTGTGTGTTTTCCTTGTGTGCAAGAAGACACTGTCTGTGTCCTCTTTGTGTGCAAGAAGACATTGTCTGGATTAAGGCAGTGGTCTCATGGCTGTTTTTCACTTTTTCTTCTAGAGATGGCCTCACACAGGAATTGTGCAAGCCAGTACAGAGGGGGAGGGGGCCCTCCCGACCAACTTTCTGTTTGAGAAGCCTATTGGCTAGCCATTCTCCCTTCATCTCCTACAGGGCCCGTCAAAGCAGAAGGCATTAGGGTCATCCCTTAAAACGGGGCCCCGAGCACAGCTGGACTCCCTTCTCACTGGGCCTGCTCTCGGTTCATGACAGAATGCATTATGATTTAACAGAACAGCAGGAAGAAGAAAGAATACTCGTTCACAAATATTAAGGAACAAATAAAGGAAAACTGTATCCACTAACATATATAGAGCACATAGTGGCAGATGATGGAGAAACTTTATCAAGTAATACATTTTTGATATATCTTGGGCAAATGCTAACATACAATAGAAAACTGCATCAAGTAAACTTTTCTATACTGAGATGATAGAAAGGCGACGTTCAAAGAAGCGCAAAAAGATGGGAAGTTCAAAGTACTTTCAATGATTTCAGGTAAATCTCCACAAATAGAACCGTGACTGTAGTTAACAAAATCATGATATCTTATGACAGTTCCATGAACAGATAACTTTCTAAGAAAATACACAGATAATGTAAGACGGACTCCAATATCCTAGTGTCCTTGTCTGCCTGCTTGCATGTGGCCGTGTAAGTGTTCCTTCAGTTCTATGTAAGTGATGGTAAAGTAGGCAAGAGGTATTAAGCAAAGTCTGCTATGATCAAGTGTGTGACAGCTAAAAGAGTTCCCTCCTTGAAAGATAGCCACCACAACACCACCTTGTCAGAACATACGAAGTTGTTTAATGTGATGACGATTAGAAGTGATGATAAGTTCTTACGAAAATATGATAACACTGGCAATGATAGGCGATGATACATCTCTCAGGCGTGCTCTGCTTGCGTCACATATACAAATACAGCAATCATCACAGCAGCATAGCCCAGACAGCCAACATCATAGCAGCATAGTCCAGACAGCCAACATCACGGCAGCATAGCCCAGACAGCCAACATCAACGCAGCATAGTCCAGACAACCAACATTACAACAGCATAGCCCAGACAACCAACATCACAACAGCATAGCCCAGACAACCAACATCACAACAGCATACCCCAGACAGCCAACATCACAACAGCATAGCCCAGACAGCCATATCGAGACGTCCATCTTAAGAGCTCTTTTACTCACACTGACAACTTTCTTCATTTAACTACTCCCTTATCCTCGTTCTCCCCTCCCCTACTGTGTCCCGATTTATAAACTATCCTCACACGAGGCAGCCATCGATGTTCCACGTTTTTTACTTGTCCTTGCTCGTTTCTTAAGTTTTGTGCCCATATCGCAACCCGCACTTCCATAATTACGGGACACACTGACCCCATCCAGGCGTATCTGGAGAGAAATAAGATGACCACGTGACAAACAAAAAAATAGGAGGAACTGAGTTCGCCTAAACGAAGGAACAAACGATAAAAACAGGAACTCTCATTCTCAAACCTTAATGAACTGGGTAAGCAGGCATATATAAAACTCTGCTCTTCAGTTCTCATGGCGTCATTTTAGTACTCATTTCGACTCAGTGGGGCACAATGAAAGGACTGACAGTGAGAGGTGGAGAGAGTTGCTGCCCTGCAAGGCTCCACAAGGCGTACTGGGCAGTTTTATTGCTTAGCAAGGACATGGATGGATGGATGGATGGATGGATGGATGGATGGATGGATGGATGGATGGGTGGATGGACGGACGGATGGATGGATGGATGGATGGATGAATGGATAGATGGATGGATGGATAGATGGATGGATGGATGGATGGATGGATGGATGGATGGATGGATGGATGGATTCAACATCAGTACTATACAAATAATATAAGGTGCAATACCAAATATGGAATGAATAACTTTGACAGAAAACCTCTTATCTAAACATTCAACAATAAGTTCTGATAAACGCTGATATTAAAACAACGCACAAACACCAGAAGTGATGGCGTATATTTGGTACTAATCTCTCTTAATTCTTTCTGTCTGTTTAACTATTAATATAAGAGAGCGAATCAAAAAGTGCAAGTAAAGGCAGGCAACCATTGACAAATATATGAACATACTCTAGGATGAGTCAGTCTTTTTCTATATTTTCCAGTGGTTATCCTTCTTGGCTGGCGGTTACTTTTTTTACTGGTTATATATCTAAATGTGATATTTGGCACAGATAGATGATTTCAGGCGAAAGAAAGAGCGAACAGAATCACTGAGTATTGAAAAAAACTATTCGCACTCACGCTTGTGTTAACAAACTGAATTGGTTGAGTAAGTTTTCTGTCGGTCACTCAGGGGGGATAATTAGTAGTAAATAGTAAACGCCACGCAGGCAAGTAGAGTCACAAGTTGCTATGGCGATGGTAGCACGCATGCGCCGACAAAGCCTTTGTGTACCTATTATTTTCCACATAAGTAGGAAAGTATTAGAAAGAAACTTGAAATTTTCTAATAACTGTCTCTTAGTAAAGTTTGTAAAATTTAGTCCCTGTGAAGATTAACAGCAAACGGGGGGAGGGGGGGGGAGAGGGGGGGGGGGAGAAAGAAAGAGAGAGAGAGGTTCCTAATTTATTACCATTCTATAACCATGGGGCCACAACACTGATGGAGACGGTGGATAGACGTGACATTGCCCGTGAAATTGAATTGGAGGACAGAAAAATTAAGTTCCATATTTCACTAACCTATAACTGGTATTCAGTTTTATTGGATATTAAACGTTCTACACAAGAAAGTTAAGTCATAACATTTAGATAGAAAAAATGTTTCTTTGTTTCAGGGTGTCCTTCTAGATTAGATATTGTAGTACAGATTAATTAAAAACAAAATATGTATGACTGACTTCTTCTTCTTCTAACAGTTTCAGACGTCGGCTTGTATCTGGTGGTCTTCTGGAGGGCGTGGACATCTCCATGCACTTTGTCTGGGGCTCGTGTGGTCGTTGACCATATTTGCCTTCTCAGCAGTGGTCTGCTGTCATTTTATTGGTGCCACACGCCCATTCATCAGTTGGTCCTGCCTTGAATGTGTTGTAACAGATAGTATCTTAGGCCAAAACACTGATAAATCTCAGCTAGAAGAACAGATGGGAGAAAGAACACCCAGACCACCAAAGAAAGGATGAGTACCACCAGCTGAACAGAGAAGAACAAGTCATCATCCTGAGGCTACGTACGACCAACTGTTGTATGAAATACTTTGTACTCAACAACTGCGAAACATACTCTTTTAATGATGTTAAAATTCGGTGCAGCAAGTTCGTAGGTTTCAATGCAATTTATGGAGGGGGTGGGGTGTTTGTCGGGGGAGGGATTGGGGGGGGGAATGGGGGATTGAAAAAGCTTAAAACGTGGCTGGAAAATCTTTATGTCACCAGAGACAGAATGTGACCAGCCAGAACTTGAATGCCATCCTGAGAGATACTCGAAGAATGATGGCTTACAGATAACGACGGCCACTAACGAGGCATTTCAGCTGACATTCGGGTGCATTAGGAATGTCATCGCATGTCAAGTGAATGATGGCCCGCCTGCGCAGTAAAATTCGTGGCGGTAATTAATTTTCTAGAAGACTCGTTATACCAAGTAGTGTCGATATGGCTTTTCTTGTTTTATCCTACTTTGGAGTTTCCGTGGTAGATTATGTACGATCTAGAGTCCTTTCGTGTAACTGATCATGCAGCATCTACAATAAATTTATTTTGTGTAAATGATAATACAGGATCTACAGCAAATTTTGTGTAAATGTGTCAAGAAACACAGAATGTAGACCAGGATTGTATTATAAGAGGAACTTTCCAGAAATAGCACAGCTCCGTTTAGTTTCATGTCACCTACATTACCGTAGGTAAACATCAAAGTTACAGAAGGCAAAGGTTAACATTCTGCAGCTTCTCTTAGTGAGTATCATCGCTAACTTCCTGTCATTTCATTAACAAGTTTCTTCTTGGTCTGACTGTAACAACATGGGTGTAGTATGGCCGACACATTCCCAGTTAACAGTCCGGAAACAATTCATACCTGTGTAAGCTTTGTTCACACATGTGTAAGCTTTGTTCACACACGTGTAAGCTTTGTTCTTGGGCACGGATCTACTTTGAAGACAGCCGTCTGGTAGCTTTCTGCTACCACTCTCTTGTGACAGCTAGTCTAGCGTGCTACCTTAAAACTTAAGGCTCTAGTTAGCTGTGTCTCAGCCTGCGTATCTGTACTGATGTGCTCGTGACAAAACGGCACTCACTCTCAACTGGAGATACCAAAGATGGAACTGCACCCAAGCAAGACCGATATTGCCCATCAAAATAAAGCAAATTGAGATTTATGGTTCAGTTTTACACACACACAAAAAAAAAATCAGAAAGAAATGAGGAAAGTGAGCTGAAAACAAGAATGGCAGGAAACGAGGCGAGAACATACAGATGTGGAGCATACAACAATTCAATATTTTGACAACGAATTTTTTCAGGGCTCAATACAAAAGCAACACAACAGATAAAAATAAAACAAAAGATAAAAAAAATAATAGATTCAGCTTTTTCGGGTCTTCTCCTTGTAGGAAACACGGCCACGATCAGAAAAATGGCCGGCCATCTTCGTCTTGTTCTCTCTAAGACGCCACTGGCTTCTCAGCAGCCTTCTTGCAATTTATGTGAGTCCCCCCAGTTCGTCCCCTTTTATATGGTCTTGCAGAATCTAGAACACTTTGTCAAATTGATCATGCGGATACTTAATGAAGATATTCCTTGGATTAACATTTGTGCTGTTACATATATCATATATGAATAAAAATTAATAGAGGGCTCATCTTGGCAAGAGAGGGAAAAAAGGCGAGGGACAGGAGTTTGTGGAAAACCCGTTGGGTAGCCCCGTGTGCCGTGGGCATCTGAAGATTCAGGAGAGAGAGAGAGAGAGAGAGAGAGAGAGGGAGAGAGAGATTGACTGATTGATCTTTATTTCAAAAGGGTTAAGAATTGAGCACGCAGGCCCGTCTGACATTCTGCCCTTTAGAGAGAGAGAGAGAGAGAGAGAGAGAGAAAGAGAAAGAGTAAGGCGGCTAACCTTACTTTCTCCCTCTTGAAAGACAACGCATTGTCCGACATAATCGTCTACACAGCCACACTCACCACCCAGCGCTGAAGAGCAAGCTTAAACAAGGGACATAACCAGCAAATTCTTACATTAGCGTTTTTTTTCCATCTTATTTCTTCGCTATGCTACCCACTTTCTGATCAGATATGCAAAAAAAAAAAAAGTCTTACACAATCAGAGAAACAAATACCACATTGGCTCATTAAGGAATATGTCAAATGTCATCGAACCATTCATTACCTCCCTTAGAGCTTGCTCCTGAAAAGGGAGTTAAATTAGAAAGTCTGAGAGATCAAAGCTTACCTATTAGCACATAATGTCTTTTCATGTAAGGCCACTTCCCAATTTTGTGCAGGATCTGTTTAATGTATTCGAGTGCGTACGTTCACATTAACTTAATACGAATTTCCTTGTTGAACTATCCAAAATATTCGATTTTTGACGTGTACCTTAGATTGTACTCACGATTTTGAACTATCAAGTGTATTTGATAAACTAACTACAGAGGACGGTTTCGATTTCTTTTTCTCTGAGGTATCTGTCAGGATTTGTTTGCCATTCCTAGTTAATACCTAAAAGTCCAAAATGACATGTACTCGATACTAACATTTACGAACCTGGAGTATTTGCCACCTGCAGTTATTAACGGGTATCGAATACAAAATAAAGCGAGTAAATGTGAGGTTCGCTCGAGCGTGGGAATAGCTGAATTAATCATGAGTTGTTATTTCATGAGAGGTCAGTGGTCCCGATTCTTGCCGTGCAGACAGCGCTTTCGTAACAAGGATTCCCGTTGTGGACAATTCCATAGAAATCGAATACTGTCTGTCTGGCGAGGCGCACGCCAATACAGTTTTCGGGGCATGAAAAATATAAACAGAAATTTGGTGTGGACATCGTTTCCTATGCTGGACTGTTTCAATGATGAGAAGGACTGAAATCTATCTGTCTGTCTGTCTTGGCTGTCTGTTCTTCTGCCTGTTTATCTGTCTGTCTGTAGCAGTTTGAAATTAGTTCTCAATGTACCATATTACAGAGTTCAGAAAAAAAAATCTTGATCAGTAAATTAAGACAGCAGGTACTCAACCTAACACAAAACAAGATAATTAAGAAATGTGTACTGCTGCTTTTGACTAGAAAGGTAAACCCAAGGGAATCCTTCCATATCAGAGAACCCATAATCTGATATTTTGTGTGCGTGGACAAAAAAAAAACATGATGGCTTCAATTGGAAACATTTAGAAAACAAATAAAATACATCCAGTTTAAAATTATATTGTTTTTATTTCAAAGAAAACTTCACTGGTTGAGCTCAAATAAGGGAGGGAAGAAAGGGTAGCAGGCCAATTAAATATGATTTCCCGGGGGATCATGAGCTTTGCGAGGTCGTGATGAGCGAATGTGCATTTTTATGAGAACTAATGACAGCGGTTTGATATTCTACACAGCTCACCTCGCCCTGAAAGACGGTTTTAAAGCGTCAGGATCTTGGCTGTTTGTGGGATTTGACGAGCATTATTTTCATGAATGGCTTCTCTCGTGGCTGAGTCTATCACAGTTTGATTTGTCCATTCTACCGCAGTAACAAAAGCAGTGGCTGTAAGTAATGTCTAGAAGACACGGCTCTGAGTAATGTCCAGAAGCTATGGCTGTAAGTAATGTCCAGAAGCTATGGCTGTAAGTAATGTCCAGAAGCTATGGCTGTAAGTAATGTCCAGAATCTATGGCTGTAAGTAATGTCCATAACCTATTTCTCTAAGTAATGTCCAGAAGCTATGGCTGTAAGTAATGTCCAGAAGCTATGGCTGTAAGTAATATCCAGAAGCTATTTCTCTAAGTAATGTCCAGAAGCTATGGCTGTAAGTAATGTCCAGAAGCTATGGCTGTAAGTAATGTCCAGAAGCTATTTCTCTAAGTAATGTCCAGAAGCTATGGCTGTAAGTAATATCCAGAAGTTATTTCTCTAAGTAATGTCCAGAAGCTATGGCTGTAAGTAATGTCCAGAAGATATGGCTGTAAGTAATGTCCAGAAGCTATGGCTGTAAGTAATGTCCATACGCTATTTCTCTACATAATGTCCAGAAGCTATGGCTGTAAGTAACGTCCAGAAGCTATGACTGTAATTAACATCCAGAATCTATGACTGTAATTAACATCCAGAAGCTATGACTGTAATTAACATCCAGAAGCTATGGCTATAAGTAATGTTCATAAGCTCTTTCTCTAAGTAATGTCCAGAAGCTATGGCTGTAAATAATGCCCGGAAGCTGTGGCTGTAAGTAATGTCCAGAAGCTATGACAGTAAGTAATGTTCATAAGCTCTTTCTCTAAGTAATTTCCAGGAGCAATAGTTTAAGTCTCAAGCCCTATGTGACGTTTAACGGCACGGGAAGGATATAAGATATAAGATAAGATAGTTTAAGAAATATTCAGAGGCCATTTCTGTAAGTAATGTCCAGAAGCTATGACTGTAAGTAATGTTCATAAGCTCTTTTTCTAAGTAACGTCCAAAGGCTATGACTGTAAGTAACGTCCAGAAGCTATGACTGTAAGTAATGTCCAGACGCTGTGGCTGTAAATAATCTCCAGAAGCTGTGGCTGTAAGTAATGTTCATAAGCTATTTCTCTAGGTAATGTCCAGAAGCTGTGGCTGTAAGTAATGTTCATAAGCTATTTCTCTAGGTAATGTCCAGAAGCTATGACTGTAAATAATGCCCAGAAGCCATTTCTGTAAGGAATGTCCAGAAGCTGTGACTGTAAGTAACGTCCAGAAGCTATGACTGTTAAGTAATGTTCATAAGCTCTTTCTCTAAGTAATGTCCAGGAGCTATAGTTTAAGTAATATGCAGAGGTCATTTCTGTAAGTAATATCCAGAAGAATTGACTGTAAGTAATATCCATAATTCTTTGTTCACTTACAAGGTAATAGTTTTAAAGCATCATATTAAATTAGGACAGACAAAAGTACTTCATGGTAACAAGGGAAGCTATCAATGCAAGTAAAATTTTAGAGTATTTGTAGCATATTCAGAAATCCAGATAATGTGCTGAGATATTGAATGGAAAAGTTTAAATCAGTGGTTCCCAACCTTTGTATATAACAGGCCACTTTTCCAACTACATACTCCTATAAGCTGCGGACTACCATCTTATAAGTAATATCACAATGTCCTGATCGCTTCACTGTTTTTGTTCAATGGGTGGAACTTAATACCAAAGATAAAGAGCATCCGTGGACCACAGATTGGGAAACACTGTTTTAAGTCAAAGATCAAGAGGACGACATTCATAACAGATGACATCAAGAAATGGTGTAGGGATAGATTGTAAAACATCATATACACAAGATAGAGAGAGAGAGAGAAAGAGAGGAGAGAGAGAGAGAGAGAGAAAGAGAGGAGAAGAAAGTGTAGGAGGAAGTAAGAAGATCTGCTGGCACTTTTCAGTTGGGCTATACTTGTTGTTGATGATGATGATGATGATGATGGTGGTGGTGGTGGTGGTGGTTGTGGTGATGATGATGATGATGATAATGATGATAATGATGACGATGAAGATGATGATGACGATGAATATGATGATGATGATGAATATGATGATGATGATGATGAAGTAGTAGTAGTAGTAGTAGTAGTAGTAGTAGTAGTAGAAATAACCCATTCCTTCTCACTTTCAGTATTCTTAAAAACCGTAAGAAATACTACAACACGCACAGATCCATACCAGCAAAACATACGCACGTAACAACAGACCACATCATTTTCTGTCTCTCCCTTCCTTGTCCACACTTCCTGATCCTCTTGTACATCGAGCAAGGCATCAGGAAGACTGACACTGAGAGAGAAGTACATGACATCTTCTTGTTCGGATGATGAAGGTCTTAGACCTTCAAGTTCTCTGTAATCTTCTCTACGCTTCTCAGGGTCGATAACTCTTTTGTCGTTGATGGAAAGGTGGAAGCGAGTACAGAGAGAATACTGAAGACAGAATTTATGCAAGGGACAAAAATATTTTCTGTAATCAGACAAATTCTCTGATACTCTTAAAGGAGAAGTGAGGACGAATATTCTACATTAAGAGGAAGAAGATTCAGAGCACATGCACACTCACTCACTCATTCATTCACTCACTCACTCATTCACTCACTCACTCACTCACTCATTCACTCACTCACTCACTCACTCACTCACTCACTCACTCACTCACTTACTCACTCACTCATTCACTCACTCACTCACTCGCTCACTCACTCAATAACTCACTCACTCATTCACTCAATCACTCACTCATTCACTCACTCACTCACTCACTCACTCACTCACTCATTCACTCACTCACTCACTCACTCATTCACTCACTCATTCACTCACTCACTAACTCATTCACTCACTCATTCACTCACTCACTCTCTCTCGCTCGCTCGCTATAGAAACACATAATAAGCGCCAGGCACAAAATAAGAATGTAAGTTCGACCCTACATTCAGGGGCTCTTCATCCATTGCTCTGAAATGACTGAAAGAGGAAAGAAAACGTAGTCCGCCTGGTTTCATATCTGACTTTGCTCAAGTTTGAGACCTAAATCACAACTAGGATCTCCGACAGAAATTGTTTTCAAGCTGGTACAAAATTCAACCCCCCTTCCCCCCTCCCCTCATCCCGTCTTCCCCCTTAATCTTTAATCACCCATGCAAGGCTCATTATTTATGCTGGAAAACCACTCGGGCCCCATAGCTATGAACCGGCTGGGTCCACAAGCCACAGGGCCTGCACACAACAAGCAGGAAACATTCACATACAGTTACAAGAAGTCATAAATCTATCGCTCCTGAACATACTGCTAGGCTATTACACCAAATAAAACTGAAATCGTTTTTAGATGTAACCTGTGAAAATAATGACGGGAGAGAAAATTAAATGTCCAAAAAGACTATTTAATCCTCTCTCTGCCCCCTGTTCAACCCTACCCCCCCCCCAAAACTTTCAACAACAACCCCCCCCCCCCTCCGCGGCACCTCTCCTCAGACATGCACACATTAATATATCCCAAAATATATCATTCTTGCTCCTACAGAACAGCTAAGGGTGTGGGTGGCATATATGTCACATATTTGTTCCTACAGAAAAGCTACGGGTATGGGTGGCATATATGTCACATATTTGTTCCTACAGAACAGCTAAGGGTATGGGTGGCATATATGTCACATATTTGTTCATACAGAACAGCTAAGGGTGTGGGTGGCATATATGTCACGTATGTGTTCCTACAGAATAGCTAAGGGTCTGGGTGGCATATATGTCACATATTTGTTCCTACAGAACAGCTAAGGGTATGGGTGGCATATATGTCACATATTTGTTCCTACAGAACAGCTAAGGGTATGGGTGGCATATATGTCACATATTTGTTCATACAGAACAGCTAAGGGTGTGGGTGGCATATATGTCACATATCTGTTCCTACAGAACAGCTAAGTTGTGGGTGGCATATATGTCACATATTTGTTCCTACAGAACAGCTAAGGGTATGGGTGGCATATATGTCACATATTTGTTCCTACAGAACAGCTAAGGGTGTGGGTGGCATATATGTCACATATTTGTTCCTACAGAACAGCTAAGGGTATGGGTGGCATATATGTCACATATTTGTTTCTACAGAACAGCTAAGGGTGTGGGTGGCATATATGTCACGTATGTGTTCCTACAGAATAGCTAAGGGTCTGGGTGGCATATATGTCACATATTTGTTCCTACAGAACAGCTAAGGGTATGGGTGGCATATATGTCACATATTTGTTCATACAGAACAGCTAAGGGTATGGGTGGCATATATGTCACATATTTGTTCCTACAGAACAGCTAAGGGTATGGGTGGCATATATGTCACATATTTGTTCATACAGAACAGCTAAGGGTATGAGTGGCATATATGTCACATATTTGCTCCTACAGAACAGCTAAGGGTGTGGGTGGCATATATGTCACATATTTGCTCCTACAGAACACCTATGGGTGGTATATATGTCACATATTTGTTCCTGCATAACACCTATGGGTGGCATATATGTCACATATTTGCTCCTATAGAACACCTATGGGTGGCATATATGTCACATATTTGCTCCTACAGAACACCAATGGGAGGCATATATGTCACATATTTGCTCCTACAGAACAGCTAAGGGTGAGGGTGGCATATATGTCACATATTTGCTCCTACAGAACAGCTAAGAGTGTGGGTGGCATATATGTCACATATTTGCTCCTACAGAACAGCTAAGAGTGTGGGTGGCATATATGTCACATATTTGCTCCTAATGAACACCTATGGCTGGCATATATATTGTATAAAATACAAAACAAAATATTTACAAACTTATCTTCAGCTTATACGATGGCTAACAATTCTCTCTCCTAGCTATAATTCATAATTCGTAGCAAACACCAAAACGTGTACCGATCAATACCAGCACAGCATGAACACAGGGTACGTCATTTCTTGTAACTACCTTCTTTCTCACACACTTCCTGACCTTCTTTTTCACACACTTCCTGACCTTCTTTCTCACACACTTCCTGACCTTCTTTCTCACACACTTCCTGACCTTCTTTCTTACACACTTCCTGTCCTTCTTTCTTACACACCTCCTGACCTTCTTTCTCACACACTTCCTGACCGTTATTCACATCGAGCAAGGCGTCAGAAAGACTGACACTGAGAGAGGTGTACATGGTCTTGTCTTGTCTTGTCTTGTCTTGTCTTCATTCTTCCCGGAGCTGCCAGCTGATCTCGAAGCTCAGCATCGTGCCGGCTTTGTGGGGGCGTTGTGGCGGCTGTTTCTTCACTCCTTGAGTAGAGCTAAAAGGCAGAGGGTGTGCAATACTTCTTTAGCAGACTCCGCCACCATGGGGACCATGGCGATACCTGCCTCGTTGGCCAGGCTAGGCCTGTTACTGAAAGTGCCTACGTAGAGCTAGAGCAAGGGTCTTGACCGGCTCTGGTTCGCCAATTGCAAAATCGGACAGCGCCTTCTCTCCTCCACCCCCCCCCCCCACCCCAACCAGACAGACGTACATAACAACTTCCAGACCGAGATGAAATTCATGATTTATTTATCCGTTCTTGTGTACATATTATGTACATTTGTGTTCAAAAATATGAATATATGTTTATGTGGAGTGTATGTGCTTGTGTTCTGGGTTTGAAATAAGAGAATATTTAAACAAGATTTGAGCTCAAAACATGCCTGTAAAATTTTTAACAAATTAGTCATTAGATTATTTATCATCAACATGATAACAGTGTAAACTCATGTTCTTGTTAGTGCGTCCACTTTGCTTCCAAGAATACAATTATCCCTATTTGCCAGATTGGCACGTTCTGGTGTAAAGAGATAATCAGATCCAAACAAATCTGACATCGTTGTTTCTCACGAGACAAAACGAGAGATATCTGATATGCTTGTTTATTTTTAGCCCCCATCCGTGCTATGGCTAGTTCAGCCTGAACCAATGGGCGCTAGAGAACGATATTGTGAAGAAGAGAAAAAAAAAAGTTTCTATTTTTAGCACATCTCACGGGTTTTCCCAAAGGTATTATTTGTAAGGTCTAATATTATTTTTTATCATACATGTTTGAGATTTTTTAAAAATAGCATTATTTAAGAATAAGAATCATTCATTCATTTGCATGTCCCTTGCGGAACTTTGCCTCCCAAACAGCACTCCTGTGGGCCTTTCGGTTGTGAGCAAGATGGCCTGCTGCTGCTGCGTCCATTTCCAGATCGTCAACGACTTCTTGCAGCCATCTTCGTTTTGGTCTTCCTCTTTTTCTTTTTCCCATTATGTATCATTCCAATATGGTCTTCTCTAAATTATCATGACGTTTAATGTGTCCAAAATATTTAAGTTTTCTCTCTTTAATCCTCTTTACTAGCCAGCCTTCTTCAATATTAAGCTCTTGTAGTATAGACATATTTGTTCTTTTTTGTGTCCACGATATTTGGAGAACTCTTCTGTAGCATTTGCATTCAAAGGCATTTATGTGTTTCTCAGCTGTTTTGTTAAGTGTCCACGTCTCACAGGCATATTTTGCGATGGGAAAGATGCATGACCTTAAAAATCTTATTTTAAGAATAAGAATAAATGTCATAAATATACACTGTTACTATTATATTAAAAGACAGAGATTATGGTTATATCTAAGAAACAGAATCCACCAGCATGCAGTATAAAATTAAACGGAACTATTCTAAAGCAAGTGCAGAAATTCAAATACCTTGGAGCAGTAATAACTTCAGATGAGAAACGCAGAACAGAAATTAGGAACAGAATAGATTAAGCAAAGACTGCATTTCAGAGAATGAGAAACATATTATCCAACACATCCTTATCAATGAATGTTAGAAAACGAGTCCTAAAATGATATATTGAACCTATCTTGTTATATGGAAGTGAATCATGGACAATAGGCACGTCTGCACAAAAATCATTGGAAGCAGCAGAAATGTGGTTTATTAGAAGAATGTTGCGAATCCCCTGGACAGCAAAAATAACTAATGAAGAATGTATGAGAAGAGCTGGAGAGACAAAAAAAAAACCTTGTCAAAAAGATAAGAGAGAGACAATGTACTTTCACAGGACATGCAATGAGAAGAGAGGGCATTGAAAATATTATAACAACAGGAAAAATAGAAGGAATAAGATGAAGAGGAAGACCAAGAGAAATGATACTTGACAGTCTGACGGGATGGTGTGAGAAGAAATCACCAACTGAGCTGATGGCCTGCATGAAGGATCGTGTACTCTGGAGAAGCATAACAGCCAACGCCAGTCGGCACGGCACCTGACTATTATATTATTTTTGACTTCTAAAACAGGGAAGTCCCTAAACCTCTCTTATGCAGCGCAGCGCTCCCCGCAAGCAGAGTGTCATTAGAGCCAGCAGAAACTTGTAGTGAACATTGTTTGATTTTTCTGTTTCCTTTTCGATGCTAAACCGTTTTATTTTAACTACAAACTGGATATGGAAATGTGTCTTCACTGTTCTATGACTTCCTATTAATAGTTCCAGAAGTATTGACCTCTGAGCACGAATCTTATCTGTCTGCAGAGCGAAGCACACCAGAACAAAAGTACTACGTATAGTTATCAGTACATGAAGGCAGTGCCGCAACAAAAGTACTACATATAGTTATCAGTACATGAAGGCAGTGCCGTAACAAAAGTACTACGTATAGTTATCAGTACATGAAGGCAGTGCCGTAACAAACACTAGCTTAGACCTTTATGTTGAATTTAGTAAGAGCTGTTCTCTCACTCTCCTCTCTTCCTCTCTCTCTCTCTCCCTTTCTCTCCCCCTCTCTCTCCCTCCGTCCTCTCTCTCTCTCTCCATCTCTCTCTCGTCCCTCTTTCTCTTTTAGACGAAGAAATGACCCGACGTCTACTTTTAACATTAATTTAAAATGATAAATTATCAAGAACGAACTCATATAACATGATAAAAATACTTTGATTTTATTTAACAAAACTGTCTCCACTGTTTCTTGGACTTAAGAGTGAAATAATATCTTTTAAATATAGAAGCTGTCATGATACATCATCATCATCATCAGGTGCCGTTCCGACTGACATTGGCTATTATGCTTCTCCAGTATACACGATCCTTCATGCAGGCCATCAGCTCAGTTGGTGATCTCCTCTCACACCATCTCGTCAGACTGTCAAGTATCATTTCTCTTGGTCTTCCTCTTCATCTTCTTCCTTCTATTTTTCCTGTTGTTATAATATTTTCACTGCCCCCTCTTCTCATTGCATGTCCTATGAAAGTACATTGTCTCTCTCTTATCTTTTTGACAAGGTTTTTTTTTTTGTCTCTCCAGCTCTTCTCATACATTCTTCATTAGTTATTTTTGCTGTCCAGGGGATTCATGATACAAGCAGTCAAAACTTGAAAAGTCGTGATACCAGCAGTTAAACCGAAAAAAAAAACTAATGATATCAGCAGTTTAAACCGGAGAAAGTCATTATACCAGCAATTTAAACTAGAAAAGTCATAATACCAGCGATTTAAGTTGGAAACATTCAGCAGTACTAAAGTATTTGAGCACAAATGTATCTTTTCCTTGACAGGCAAAGCAGGCAATTTAAGCTACAAAAAATAGGTAGAGACATGACAGAAGTGACGGCTGGCCTGGTCAGAATACTCCGGTGATGGAGTCAAGGAAGCTGGGAAATGAAGAAATTACCATTTTTCTAGCTTTATCAGGCTGGCCCGGATGACAGCCTCTTGGAGAACGGTTAATGATATTTGTAGTCACGGGCCTCTGTAACTGAATGTCGGGTTTACATTATAACCAGCTGAGACAATGGGACATTTATCCCCCCCCTTATAGACAGTGAGACGTTTAACCCTCCCTCCTCCCCGGTGGATATGGTTTGCTTTAAGTCAGGGGTTCTTAACCTTCCCACCATTACAGACACCTCCCCTTCTCCCCCCCTCCAACCCCCACCCCCAATGAACTGTCTAGTATGTTCCCATATCTCTTAAGTACTGCCAAATACGTTCACATATCTCCTTTAGATTCCCAAATGTGTCCTATATCTTCTGTGGATTGCCAAATATGTCCCATATCTCCTATAAGCTGCTCAAAATATTCTTTTATGAATTGCCCCACTGTGTTCCTATATCTTATATGGATTGTCAATATATGCCCACATCACTTATGGATTGCCCATTACGTCTGCATATCTTCTATGGATTGCCCGAGATATCCCCATACCTCCAATGATGGGTTGCTCAATATATTCCAGTATCTCATATGAATTGCTCAGTAGTCCCCGTATTTCCTATATGTTGCTCAATATGTCTCTATATCACCTGTGGACTGCTCAGTATGTCTCCATAACTCAAATGGATTGCTCTTTATTTCTCCATATCCTCTATGGATTGCTCAGTATGTCTCTATATCTCTTATAGATTGTCTAAAGTATCCGGATTTTCATCAAATTATCGAAATAATCAGCATCAAGAACCCTGTTAGCTGCCAGGAAGACTTCAAGAACTGTCAACAACTTGGCCTTACTTCACATACATTTATGGATAGACAGGAACAGAACATTTATGGATAGACAGAGTTAGAACATGTATTGATGGACAGGAACAGAACATTTATGGATAGACAGGGTTAGAACATGTATTGATGGACAGGAACAGAACACCCCGAAGACAAGTCTAATCTAACAATTCTAAACTAACAATTCTAATCTAACAACATTTTTAAAACTTTCAGAGATCGAATCGGATACCCCTACCATTTGGCTCCCATACCCCCAGGTGATAAAGATTTAGCAGTGTAAAAGATCTAGTCTCACCAAACAGAGTGTAAACAAAATATCAGCGGACAAAATGAAGCTTATTTAAATGATTATGCCTTAAACTTAGCTGTCTTGAAAGTGGTCCTCAGAAATTAATCTGGCATGCGCACAATAAACACATCATCTTCTCAATAATTTTAAGAAAATTTGTCAGGCTTTGCTTCTGCTCTTGTAGCCTGCTTTACGTGGCTCTTCTCCACACACACAAAAAAAACAACAAAAACAGATAGAACTGGCAACCTTTCTAGGTCAGATGGATTGTCTCCATGGCTCGGTGCCGAGCAAGACCAGACAAGGAGACGAAGTTCCAAGAGGAAGAACTCATTTCCATCACTACCAGCCCCACATGACTCTCGCATCTCTCGCTCATTGTCATGGCTTACGCTAATCTTTGGGACGCTGCATTGGGAGAGCACGTGTCACGGCTCTGAAGATGAGACTAGCAAACATTAACACGCTATGTTTGCACATTTTTTAAAGTAATCAGACTGTCATAAAAGCCTGGTCGAACACAAAAGGGAGGTGGGGTGTTCCGGCCCAGCCGTGTCATGATCCATCTTGGCATTGAAGTTTGCTTGGGGAGCATCGTTCCGCCTGCTTTCTGCACAGCCAAGGGTCAAGGCCGTGACTGCTGGTTATTATCCGCTACCGCAAGCAACAACTCACAGAAGTACAAACTTCATATCTGGCCATCTCGCACAAGCAATGCGCTGACAGTTCTTCCTACTTTCTTCCAATTTTTCTTCAAATTAAAGAAAGAAAAACGTCTAATTTGTCCATCACGTGCGCCCATGTCAGGTCTGCTAATGTTGCCCGATGACCTAAAGCTGTGTAGAGACACATACTTTCTTCCTGAACAAAGCAAACCATCCGGACACATTTATTTCCCTTTTATCGGTTACCTGCATAATTTATTAACCCCTTACAGTTCATTGTCTCCCTTGTGTACAGCACAATCTAGCACAGAACGCGCAATGAAGGGACTAATCTGTCAAATGAAGTCAAGTACAATACGAAGCTGGTGTTAGATACATCTTTACAACTCCTATTTTTTGGTAACATCATGTCACACGATAACTTAGATCTAAATATGTAAAATTAGACAGAATTTTTTACAGTGAAAAAGGGAAATGTATTTATTAATTATAAAAGGAGAATTAGATAGAAGCATTAGAAATATTGTGATCTATACTAGACTTTGTTCCAAGGATTGATTTAGAGCACTTCCAAGTGCTATCCAGAGTGGAGTTTAGCGCCTGAGTAGGAGGAGGAAGTGGCCTCTCTTAGCGGAGAGTGGCTGGAGGAAGTGGCCTCTCTTAGCGGAGAGTGGCTGGAGGAAGTGGCCTCTCTTAGCGGAGAGTGGCTGGTGGAAGTGGCCTCTCTTAGCGGAGAGTGGCTGGAGGAAGTGGCCTCTCTTAGCGGAGAGTGGCTGGAGGAAGTGGCCTCTCTTAGCGGAGAGTGGCTGGAGGAAGTGGCCTCTCTTAGCGGAGAGTGGCTGGGGGAAGTGGCCTCTCTTAGTGGAGAGTGGCTGGGGGAAGTGGCCTCCCTTAGCCACATCACTTATGGATTGCCCATTATGTCTCCATATCTCCTATGGATTGCCCGAGATATCCCCATATCTCCAATGATAGGTTGCTCAATATATTCCAGTATCTCATATGAATTGCTCAGTATTCCCCATATCTTCTATATATTGCTCAATATGTCTCTATATCTCCTGTGGACTGCTCAGTATGTCTCCATAACTCAAATGGATTGCTCTTTATTTCTCCATATCCCCTATGGACTGCTCAGTATGTCTCTATATCCCTTACAGATTGCTCAGTAAGTCTCCATAACTCAAATGGATTGCTCTGTATTTCTCCATATCCTCTATGGATTGCTCAGTATGTCTCTATATCCTTTATAGATTGTCTAAAGTGTCCGCATTTTCATCAAATTATCGAAATAATCAGCATCAAGAACTCTGTTAGCTGCCAGGAAGACTTCAAGAACTGTCAGCAAATGAGGAGGAAGCGGCGATCTGAGTGGTTTTTCATAATCACAATCTCATGACTGGTCAGATGTCTTCTCTTAGTCGGGAGTGAGTGCTTTCGCCAAATTAAACTCAAAAATGTTAACAGTTAACAGAACTCATTTATTAATCAAGGATTCTGCTTCCAGCAACTGCCTAACATTTAACAGAGATTCCCAAGGCGGAATTTTTGGGCGGAGCCAGGAAGCGGTCTTTTGATCTCTAATAAAACCCTGACACCGAAAGCTAGTGTAGTTTAAATTACCTAGTATTACCTCATGGGGGTTGATCAGAATTTAAACAGGTCATTTGACTGATCAGATTCTAAAACCAGACAAGAGAAATGTAACTGGTGGCAGCATATGTCAGTTTATATACCGATTGGCAAAGAATAAACAAAACTTGTAAAACTGAACAGAAGCTAAGAAAAAAACTATCTCAGACAGATCAGTCAAGACATCTCAATTTACAGATCAGTCAAGACATCTCAGTTTACAGATCAGTCAAGACATCTCAGTTTACAGATCAGTCAAGACATCTCAATTTACAGATCAGTCAAGACATCTCAGTTTACATATCAGTATGTGTCTGTTAAGTTTTTGATTTGGAATCAGCGCGTAAATGTAATGTATTAATAACCCAGCGTGAAAATGAGTTTGATTTATAAGGATAATCTTGATGTCTCACAAGTCTCTGTTGCTGCCTATTGTTGTGTGACAGAATGAGTGAAATTCAAACAGTTGATATATACATACAGTAATGTCAGCACTGAAATAAGAGCAGTGAACAATAAAGTTTCATGAGCAATTAAAAAAAAATTAGGGCCTGAGTAGCTTAGTGCCTTGTCTCTTATGACCAGGTTTGGTGTTCGAACCAAAGTCAAAGGGGTCCTATTTACCCAACTACAGAAATGCGTTCCTGGCTCTTTATTGACCTGGGGACTGACAAGCGGGCCAGCTAGTGCCTGGTGTGCAAGAACGTCAGTCCTAGATAACTTTCGCTTTTAATTTTCAGGAAGTAAAACAAGGTTGCCAACTACGGTTCCCAGACTTTGCTTCTGCTTTAGTATTCTCTTTTATGTGTTAACTACGGTTACCAGACTTTGCTTCTGCTTTAGTATTCTCTTTTATGTGTGAACTACGGTTCCCAGACTTTGCTTCTGTTTTAGTATTCTCTTTTATATGTTAACTACGGTTCCCAGACTTTGCTTCTGTTTTAGTATTCTCTTTTATGTGTGAACTACGGTTACCAGACTTTGCTTCTGTTTTAGTATTCTCTTTTATGTGTGAACTACGTTTGTCAGGCTTTGCTTCTGTTTTAGTATTCTCTTTTATGTGTGAACTACGGTTACCAGGCTTTGCTTCTGTTTTAATATTCACTTTTATGTGTGAACTACGGTTGTCAGGCTTTGCTTCTGCTTTAGTATTCTCTTTTATGTGTGAACTACGATTACCAGACTTTGCTTCTGCTTTAGTATTCTCTTTTATGTGTGAACTACGGTTACCAGACTTTGCTTCTGCTTTAGTATTCTCTTTTATGTGTGAACTACTGTTACCAGACTTTGCTTCTGCTTTAGTATTCTCCTTTACGTGTCAATTACGGTTGACAACCACTTGCGCCATGGAACTCACATTTTTCCCCTTTAAAAACGTGGAAATCAAGGGGAAAGTTCAGGGGTTAAATAAATAAGAATCAGCATGGAACTGAGGCTGAAAAGAAAATAACCATACCACGGAATTGTAACAGAGATTTTCACGGACTGGTAAACACTGACAATACCAAAAAAAAAGGTGTAAAGCTGAAAGGAGAAGCAATCTCTGTCCTCCTCAGTTAAGGAAAGATGGAATAAGTGGCTGGAAAGGCAGTTTTTGTTTTCTTCCTGCGTGCGGGAGAAAAGAACACTCTACAACGCCATCGTTCCCTCATTTTCAGCGCCATTTTGAAAAGGGAAATAACGAGTTACAGCAAAAACGCTTCTCTGCCTTGAAAGAGTTAAATGTTTCATCTCCGCCGATTTCCATTCCTCGCTGCGTCATCTCTCGCCTGCCCTGCTAGCTTCTTAAATTGTATAAACGGCTACAAATGTCGGCCATGCCAAGGATGACATGATTTCACGCTCCATGGCTTCATTCGATCAAGCCAACAGTTATGACAGTTTTCCGTTGGGTTATGGGGGAGTGTTCGCTCGTCTGATGATGAATGGATAGTGGATATGGGAATATGGATAACAGAGAAATAGAAGGAGAAATAATGAGGATGATGGATAGTTGAATAAAAGAATCATAAATATATAAATTAGGTCAACTGGATGGAAAGATAGAAAGAAATATTCAAGAACGCCAAGAGAGTAAGCGACAGGGGAGAGAGGGAGAGAGTGGGAGAGAGAGGGGGAGGGAGAGAGAGGGAGAAAGAGAGAGGAAAGAGGAAGAGAGAGAGAGGGAGGGAGAAAGAGAGAGGGAGCGAGAGAGAGGTTGGGAGGGAGAGAGAGAGGTTGGGAGGGAGAGAGAGGAGGGAGGGAGGGAGGGAGAGAGAGGGAGAGAACGAGTGAACTTTATTTCAAATGGTGACGAACTGGGTTGAAAGCCTGCTTAAAACTGTCCTTCATTACCCAAA
Organism: Achatina immaculata; assembly: GCA_009760885.1. NCBI lineage: Eukaryota > Metazoa > Mollusca > Gastropoda > Stylommatophora > Achatinidae > Lissachatina > Lissachatina immaculata. Next base: position 36,245,415 of record CM019716.1, read on the forward strand.
CTAGATATTCAATGTCGATATAGCACTAGTATTGTGTAAGTGTAATGAACAATAATAATCATGAAATGAACTTCTAATACGTATAACCTCTCATCCATACATGAGAGAAGGAGGGAGAGAGAGGGAAGCGAGAGAGAGAGAGAGAGAGAGAAAGTTGCAGAGAGAGAGAGAGAAAGTTGCAGAGAGAGAGAGAGAAAGTTGCAGAAAGAGAGAGAGAAAGTTACAGAGAGAGAGAAAGTTGCAGAGAGAGAGAGAGAAAGTTGCAGAGAGAGAGAGAAAATTGCAGAGAGAGAGAAAGAGAGAAAGTTGCATAGAGAGAGAGAAAGTTGCACAGAGAGAGAGAGAGAGAGAGAAAGTTGCAGAGAGAGAAAGAGAGAAAGTTGCAGAGAGAGAGAGAAAGAGAGAAAGTTGCAGAGAGAGAGAGAAAGTTGCAGAGAGAGAGAGAGAGAGAGGAAGGGGGATGATAGAAATAAACAAAAAGTGGGAGTGAAATAAAGTGACAAAATAACGAAAAGACAAAATTAAAAATAAGCACTCTATAGAGCAAAGAAAGAAACAAAACAATGAAACAAACACATTGAAAGATGAGAGAATCAGAGCAATGAAAGATGAGAGAAGCAGAGCGATGAAAGAAACAAAACAGTGACATATGAGAGAAACAAAACAATGAAAGATTAGATGAAACAAATTATAAAAATATAGATTTATAATATAATTCCTTTCTGACTGATAGGTCATGTAGAGACCCAACAGTATCTTACGTTGGGAAGGAAACATTTCAGCTTCTAAACTGAATGTGCCCAGATCTGAATTGAATGTCCCCAGATCTAAACTGAATGTGCCCAGATCTGAATTGAGTGTCCCCAGATCTAAACTGAATGTGCCCACATCTGAACAGACACAAAATTTTCTGGGCCAGTGGTAGAGAAAAACAACTCATAGAACATTAATCATATTCTTCTCACTTTTTTTTATCACTGAAATAATGAAAATGATAACACGGAGTAGTGTATAGAAATGATATCATGGAGCCTTTTAAAAGCGATATTATGGAGCCTTGTATAAGTGATATTATGGAGCCTTGTATAAGCGATACTATGGAGCCATGTATAAGTGATATTATGGAGCCTTGTATAAGCGATATTATGGAGCCTTGTATAAGTGATATCATGGAGCTTTGTATAAGCAATATTATGGAGTCTTGTATAAGCGATATTACGGAGCCTTGTATAAGCCATATAATGGAGCCTTATATAAGTGATATTATGGAGCCTTTTATAAGTGATATTATAGAGCCTTGTACAAGTGATATCTATCTTAATGCGAAGAAAACTAAATTGATGACAACTGACAAAACAAACAAGGCAGCTGATATATGTATCAATGAGGAAAAGCTGGAAGAAGTGGAGCGTTTTGAATATGTTGGATCACTGCTAACTAATAATGGAGATACAATGAGGGAAATTAAAAGGAGGACATCTATCGCTCTTCAGAAAGTAAAACAACTAAAGAATCTGTGGAGAGGAACAGACAGAAATACAAAAATAAGATTTTTACATTTTTCCCATCGCAACAAATGCCTGTGAGACCTGGACACTTAACAAAACAGCTTAGAAACGCATATATGCCTTTGAATGTAAATGCTACAGCAGAGTTCTTCAAATATCATGGACACAAAAAAGAATAAATATATCCATACTGCAAGAACTTAATATTGAAGAAGGCTGGCTATTCAAGAGGTTTAAAGAGAGAAAACTTAAATATTTTGGACACATTAAACGTCATGATAATCTAGAGAAGACCATCTTGGAAGGGTACATAATGGGAAAAAGAGAGGAAGACCAAGGCGAAGATGGCTACAAGACATCATTGATGATCTGCAAATGGATGCAGCAGGCCATCTTGCTCACAACCGAGAGGCCTACAGGAGTGCTGTTAGGGAGGTAAAGTTTCACAAGGGACACGCTAATGAATGAATGAATGTACAAGTGATTTAAACGTCATGAGAATTTAGAGAAGACCGTTTTGGAAGGGTACAGAATGGGAAAAAGAAAGAGAAGAAGACCAAAGCGAAGATGGCTGCAAGACATCGTTGATAATCTGCAAATGGATACATCAACAGTAGGGCATCTTGCTTACAACCGAGAGGCCAACAGGAGAGCTGTTAGGGAGGCAAAGTTCCACAAGGGACATGCAGATAACTGAACTGTATAAATGATATTATGGAGCTTTGTATAAAAATTATACCATAAAGCCTTGTATAAATGATATCATGGAGCCTTCTATAAATTATATTATGGAGCCTTGTATAAAAATGATACCATAGAGCGTAGTATAAATAATATCATGGAGTCTTCTATAAATGATATTATGGAGCCTATTGTAAAAATAATACCATACAGCCTTCTATAAATGATATTATGTAACCGTGTATAAAAATGATACCATAGATCCTTGTATAAATGATATCATGGAACCTTGTATAAATGATATCGTGGAACCTTATATAAATGATATCATGCAGCCTTGTATAAAAATGATAAAGTCTACAGCAAACAGTAAACAGATATTATAATAAAATAACAATTGTCACTTCTCTTTGAAGCGGACAATGACTAGTCTCTGTCTCTCTGTAACGATTCTTTTAGGTCTTGTCTCGCTTTTTTTAAAATTTTTTTATTTTCTTGTCTCTCTACCCACACACCTTCTAGTGTCGATGAGACAAATAGACGTCTTGACAGAGCTCAGTGATTTGCCTCATTCATTCATTCATTCATTCCTCATTATATTTGCCTCATATAATGGCATGTTTAAGATTTCTGTAATGTCCTCCCTCCATCTCCTGCGTGTGCGGCCTGTCCTTCTGTTTCCTACAATTCTTAGTGTGAATGTTTTCTGTGGTATACTGTCTGGTGGTAGCCGTGTAACGTGGCCGAACAATTTGGTTTTATTGTTTCTGGATGTAGTGTAACATTGGTATTACTGCAACCTTTGCCCTGAACTGTCATCTTTGATTTGGTCTATTCTTGTTAAATTTAGTATTCTCCTCAAACATGTCATTTCTGTTGTGAAGATTTTCCTTCTAATTTTGGTTCTTAGTGACAGTGATATCATATGTCTGTGAGACCTGGACACTTAACGAAACAGCTGAGAAACATATTAGTACCTTTGAATGCAAATGCTATAATAGAGTCCTTCAAATATTTTGGACACAAAAAAGAACAAATATATCCATACAACCAGAATTTAATAGTGAAGAAGGCTGGTTAGTAATGAAGATTAAACAGAGAAAACTTTAGTATTTCATACATATTAAAAGTCATGAGAGTTTGATAAAACAGTTTTGGAAGGTTACATAATGGGAAAAAGAAAGAGAGGAAGACTAAAGCGAAGACGACATCAAGGCATTGTTGATGATTTGCGAATGGATGCATCAGCAGAAGGGTATCTTGCTTACAACCAAGAGGCCTTCATGAAAGCTGTTAGAGAGGCAAAGTTCCGCAAGGAACATGCTAATGAATGAATAAATTACATTTATAGCATAGAACCGGGAAGAAGATTGTGTTATACTCTTTATGTTTCAAATGTGATGCATGTATTTTTTTTATTATAGTATCTTTTATCCAGTTACCTCATTCGCTTTATGGCATCTCTCTTCAATTTACACAACAATACTCCCAAAGGATGTTATTGTACTATTTAGGTACTTGAAATGCCTCACTTGTTTCAAGGGATGATAAGACAGATCTGAAATGGGATTTCTTCTTTGGCACTGGTAGCGATTTCTGGCTTTTCAGCACTGATTTTTCAAGTTGTGGTTTATACATGCACTTGCTATCCATGTTCTTGTGTAGGTTTTTCTCTAAAGTGGCTTAAAGTGCTTGGTCGTCTGTTAAAAGGAGTTCATATATGGCCCACCTGATGGATGTGTTTAGTTCTGATGACGAGGATTATTTTCCCGAGTTGAACAATCGGGATGTTTCAGGGGACATTTTTTAACTATGTACGCTAGCTTTGTATGTTATGCGTGTTCTCTAGATTACTGTCAATAGTTGAACCCCAGCATTCTCCTACAGATCATTAACGATTGCTGGTACACTGGTTTGGAAAATGCGACATTAGATCAGTTCACAAAACAGGTAGATTTATGCCTAGGTACTGAGTTTTCAGTTGACAAGGATGCAGAACAGCCAACAAAGGGAGTTAAGCAAAGCAAGAGACAGTACAAACTGATGGATAATCATTGCAGCCAGCTGACAGCGGAGATGCTACATCATTACATATACAGTATATATATATATATGTAAAAGATTAACGTTTTCTGTGAGCATATGTATAAAATCTCTCAACCATCCCTCCACCCCTCTACATCTTTATAAGTGGTCTGATTATACAATTTATAACAGTAAGATTCTACGCCCCAAGAAAAAATTCAGTCTTTGCCATTAGGCGTTGTGTGTGAGTGTGTGTGTGTTTGTTCGCTTGTTTGTTTGTTTGTTTTCCTTTTTCTGGCTGATGCAGGACTTTCTTTTCACATTCTCTGAGACACTATGTTTGTAAGTTGATCACATAGATATATAGACAACTCAGTCAGTGAGTCAGTCATTTGCATTTCCCTTGCGGAACTTTGCCTCCCTAATAGTTCTCCTGTAGGGTTCTCGGTTGT